>JAQZBX010013016.1:23684-40614 GCA_029593785.1 Cabassous unicinctus
ATTGCAGCTGCTGTCCCAGATGTGGTATCATTGCTTGAGCAAATCAACACTTCCCCTGGTACCTGGTATGCAGCTGTTGATCTGGCAAATGCTTTTTTCTCAATTGCCATTAGTAAGGACCACCAGAAACAGTTTGCTTTCAGCTGGCAAGGCCAGCAGTATACCTTCACTGTCCTGCCTCAGGGGTATATCAACTCTCTAGCCCTATGTCATAATATTGTCCGCAAGGACCTTGATCGTCTCTCCCTCCCATGAGACATCACACTGGTCCGTTATATTGATGATATCATGTTGATAGGGCCTACTGAGCAGGAAGTAGCAAAGACTTTAGATATATTGGTAAGGCATTTGCATGAGAGAGGATGGGAGGTAAATCCAACAAAAATACAGGGTCCTTCCACCGCAGTGAAATTTCTAGGTGTCCAGTGGTGTGGGGCCTGTCGAGATATCCCTTCTAAAGTAAAGGATAAGCTGTTGCACCTGGTCCCTCCTATGACCAAAAAAGAGGCACAATGCATAGTTGGCCTCTTGGATTCTGGAGACAACACATTCCTCATTTGGGTGTGCTACTCTGGCCCATTTACCGAGTGACTAGAAAAGCTGCTAGTTTTGATTGGGGACTAGAACAAGAGGAAGCCCTGTGACAGGTTCAGGCTGCTGTGCAAGCTGCACTACCACCTGGACCATATGATCCAGCAGATCCAATGATGCTGGAAGTTTCAGCGGCAAATAGAGATGCTGTCTGGAGCCTTTGGCAGGCCCCTATACGGGAATCACAACGCAGACCCTTAGGATTTTGGAGCAAAGCCTTGCCATCCTCTGCAGATAACATCTCCCCTTTTGAGAAGCAGCTTTTGGCTTGCTACTGGGCCTTAGTAGAGACTGAACGCTTAACCATGGGCCGTCAAGTTACCATGATACCTTAGTTGCCTATCATGAGCTAGGTATTGCCTGACCCACTAAACCATAAAGTTGGGCGTGCACAGCAGCACTCCATAATAAAGTGGAAGTGGTATATACGAGATAGGGCTTGAGCAGCTTCTGAAGCCACAAGTAAGTTATATGAGGAAGTAGCCCAAATGCCCATGGTCACCACCCCTGCCATGTTACCTTCCCTTTCCCAGCCCACAGCTCTGGCCTCTTGGGGAGTCACTTACAATCAGTTGACTGAGGATGAGAAAACTCGGTCCTGGTTTACAGATAGTTCTGCATGATATGCAGGTACCACCCGAAAGCGGACAGCTGCGGCACAGCAGCCCTTTTCTGGGACATCCTTGAAGGATAGTGGTGAGGGCAAATCCTCCCAGTGGGCAGAGCTTCGAGCAGTGCATCTAGTTGTTCATTTTGCTTGGAAGAAGAAATGGCCAGAGGTGCGTTTGTACACTGATTCATGGGCTGTTGCCAATGGTTTGGCTGGATGGCCAGGGACTTGGAAGGAACATGATTGGAAAATTGGTGACAAGGAGGTCTGGGGAAGAGCTATGTGGATAGACCTTTCTGAGTGGGCAAAAAACATGAACATATTTGTGTCCCACATGAATGCTTACCAGAGGGTGACTTCAGCAGAGGAAGAGTTTAATAATCAAATGTATAAGATGACCCGCTCTGTGGCTAATGCTCAGCCTCTTTCCCCAGCCACTCCTGTCATTGCCCAATGGGCTCATGAACAAAGTGGCCATGGAAGTAGGGATGGAGGTTATGCATGGGCTCAGCAACATGGACTTCCCCTCACCAAGGCTGACTTGGCTACAGCACTGCTGAATGCCCAATCTGCCAGCAGCAGAGACCCACACTCAGCCCCAGATATGGCACCATTCCTCAAAGTGACCAGCCTGTTACCTGGTGGCAGGTTGACTACATTGGGCCACTTCCACCATGGAAGGGACAGCGATTTGTTTTAACTGGAATAGACACATACTATGGCTATGGGTTTGCACTTCCGGCACGCAATGCTTCTTCCAAAACTACCATCCATGGACTTACTGAATGTCTTATCTACCGCCATGGAATTCCACACAGCATTGCTTCTAATCAAGGAACTCATTTCACAGCAAATGATGTGCGGGAATGGGCACATGTCCATGGAATTCACTGGTCTTACCATGTTCCCCATCACCCTGAAGCAGCTGGATTAATAGAACGGTGGAATGGCCTTTTGAAGACTCAATTATGGCGCCAACTAGGTGGCAATACCTTGCAGGGCTGGGGCAATGTTCTCCAGGAGGCTGTGCATGCTCTGAATCAGCGTCCTCTCTATGGTGCTGTTTCTCCCATAACCAGGATTCATGGGTCCAGGAATCAAGGGGTGGAAATGGGAGTGGCACCACTCACTATTACCCCTAGCGACCCACTAGGAAAATTTTTGCTTCCTGTCCCTGCAACCTTAAGCTCTGCTGGTCTACAGGTTTTAGTCCCAAAAGGAGGAGTGCTGCCACCAGGGAACATAACAATGATTCCACTGAACTGGAAATTAAGACTGCCACCTGGCCACTTTGGGCTCCTCTTACCTGTGAATCAACAGGCAAAGAAGGGAATTACTGTACTGGCTGGGGTGATTGATCCTGACTATCAAGGGGAAATAGGACTACATCTACATAGTGGGGGTAAAGAAGAATTTGCCTGGAATGCAGGAGATCCTCTAGGGTGTCTCCTAGTACTGCCATGCCCTGTGATTAAAGTCAATAGAAAATTGACTTTCATTGGGAATGAAAGTTTGGGTCACCCCACAAGGCAAAGAACCACGGCCAGCTGAAGTGCTTGCTGAAGGTAATGGGAACATGGAATGGGTAGTGGAAGAAGGTAGTGATAAATATGAACTTCGACCACGTGACCAGTTACAGAAACGAGGACTGTAATAGTCATGAACCCTTCTTCCTTGTTTCGTTATGAGTATGATTGTATATGTACACAAAACGAATTTCTTGTTTTCTTCCCCAACCTTTTCCTCTATCATATGAAAAGTCGTATTAATTCCTCGTCATAATATTTAAGGATGTCAAGTTTAAGAGTGAATATTACCCAAGGACTCGCACCCTATTCTGTGGGGAATTAATGTGTTTCCGGTTGTACGCAGGGCAGTTGAACATTGTTAGGCGGAAATATATAACTATGCTTCTCTGTTATTGTTTTTACTTAGAAACTAAGTATGGTTTAGGGTAATGTGTATGGTTGCCGAGTTGACAAGGGGTGGACTGTGATGGTTAGGCCAATGTGTCAACTCGGCCAGGTAATTGTTTCTAGGTGTTTGTTCCAGCAAGCACCGGACTAATTGTAATATAAGAGCATTTATGGACTTCAATCACGAGTGAGTTTACTGTGTGGATGGCTGATTACATCTGCATCAATCAGGGAGATTACATCATCAATGGGTGACGCTTTTATCCAATCAGTTGAATGCCTTAAAAGGGGAAGTGATTTCAACATTCAGAGAGAATTTCCCAGCTCATCCTTGGACGGGCAACTTCTCCCAGAAACTCATCACAGACCTTTCATCGGAGCCACTGGTTTGCAGCCTGCCTGTGGAACCTGGACTTGTGTATCCCACCGTCGCGTGAGAGACTCTTTTAAAGTCTCATATTATTGATAGATATCTCCTGTTGATTATGTTTCCCGTGAGAACCCTGACTAATACAGTAATCTTAAAAAGTCCTCCCCTCCCCCAAACACAAGGCAATAATTTAAGAGATGGCACAGATGCACAAGATTCACAAAGTGCAAAGTTAGTTTTGAAAGAGAAGTAGTCAAAAATCTTTTGAGTTAACAGACTGGCTGCTTCACAGCATCCCTGAGTCATTACTGTATCAAAGCAAAACCACTATGAAAGGGGAGCTCCTCTATGAAAAGAGAGAGTGAAACTTCAGTAGATAGAGGACCCTTTCACAAAATGGTCTGTTTTCTCTTTAAGTCAGTTTAAAATTGCTGAGCAGTCATTTAGCCTTGAGAATATTACCAATGATAAATGGGAACAGAAAAAAGCCTACATTATTATGAAGGCATACTCTGTGCTCTTAACCACTGGCACTGGCACAGGACTCTAATGCTTCATACTCCTGCTTCTAATATCCCTGAGGACACCTAGAGGCTGTTGGGCAAATGCCTGCAAGTCACAGCTTGTTTTATTAGAAGTAATTGTGAGAACTCCAATGAGAAAATAAATACGTTTCAGAGATTTCCAGATTTCCATTTCCAGTCATTCCCAAGATGTTTAGGGTGTGATTTTAAATGCAAAACATGATAAAAGTTTAAAACCGGATACAATATTTCTATAGCATGCAACATACGCTCTTGCTCCAACTGTTGAATACTCCTGAAGACAAGACCCCCAAATCCCTGAGTACCCTGACAAACCAACCTTTCAAACCTGCAGTTGTGCAAGAGATTCCTAAGTTTCCACCTTCGCAGGGCCACACCAGTTTTTCTAAAATGTGAATACTGAGACCAAGTAAATCCTAAAAATGGTGCTGTTCCATCCTACTGTGCAGAAGCAAGAGCTTATTGAAATTTTTGGTTTCCTGTTTCATTTCCTTTTGTCTATGAAAAAATTAAAAGATTATATAAAATAAAGATTCAAAATTTCATTTTTATCTTAGACTACATTTTGTGTAAGATGTATAAATTTCTCTATTAAGACAACTTTTAGATTAGAGAATCTGAATTAAGAAGCCTAGTCTATCAAAGATAAAATCAGAGTTGGAGAGCAGATTAAATGTCCAGCCTGGACATGCTTGATGCAATGGGTGGGAGTTAGGAGATATGTATTCTATTGCATCCTGACTTGAAGAAGGTGGGTGATCATGTACATGTGCCTTAATATTTCCATGGACCACAGTTCTTTCATCTGCAACAGTTTAAAATGTTTGGGGTAGTCATGCGATGGGACATTTTTTCCCAACCAGACAGTATATTAGACTCATTCAGGGCGATTTTAAAAAACAGATCAGCAAACCCTGACCAAGAATTCCTGGATCATAATTTTAGGAGGGAAGAGTATGTAACGGTGTGTGTGTATGCAGAAGATGTGAGAAAGATTTAGGAATCACTGCTGTAGTGAGTCAAGCCATTGCTGAGAAAGCACTGTCCTCAGTAAAACATTTTACAAATAAGCACCAAAGTTGGGAAATAGGCTTTTATAAAGTATCCTTTTGTTCCACAGTGATCTGCTTTTTGTATTGTTCCAGGAGTGTATAGAATTGAAAATAAAAATAGTAGTTGCTAAGTTGACTAACTGATTGACTAAATAAATTTTTGAAACTTTGGCAGATGGACCAAAGCAATAGCACTTTATTGATATAGGTTCCATGAAATTTCCACAACTCATCAGTCTATATGACAAATGTATTATCTCTTAATGGAAGAGACTATGATTGGTATTTACACTGGTGTTCACATATTGAGAAAGAAACTGAGTGATCACAGTTTTTCTCCCACTAAGCAGCAATGACCTTTTAAATTTGATGTTCTTGCTCATAAATACCCTAATCATCTCAATTCTATTTAAAGTCTCAAACTGTCTACAGATAGCTGAGAGAAGACACAGACCCCAACCACATGCTTTTAATCCAAAGAGGCACACACCCAAGGACCAGAAGGCCAATCTCAGTCTTCTGTTTGAACAGGCAAGCATCCAAACAATGAAGGAGGTGGCTCCCTATTTCCTCTTGGGAAACACTAAGGACAGATTAGGAACTGACACCTATTGAATTCATAGTTTGCCAAATGCTTTACATAAACTATTTCATTTTTAATATTCTCTCTGCAGTAGCATATATTATCTTCCCTTTACAAATGAGGAAACTGAGCTTAGAAAGGTTAAATAAAATAAGCTGCCTAAGGTCACAGAAATAGAAAATGGAAGAACAAGATAAATCCAGGTCTCTCTGATGCTAAAGCCCAATCTCTAACGCTTCTTCTGCTAATTTAGTTTTTATTTTTATCAAAGTTATACACATACATATTTTAAGAAGTCAAATAGAAAAACAGTAGTCCTCTGCTCTTTCCCTTTTCCTGCTTCACCATAGCAGCAATTTTCAACTTTTTTGCCGATTCTTTTAGTATTTACCTCTGTTTCTCTAAAAAATGTGCTAATATTGCCAATATATTTTTCAATTTTTGGCATTATCTGCATCTTTCCACTCTGTAAAATAAGGATTCGGCTCTGTTTAAACAGTTCCTCTACCTCTAACACACACATACTTCCTAACTTCCCCATTCTCCCAATATTGTTAAGTCCTATGTTTGGTGAGACTAACATTTAGTTTTTACTTCATGATTATGTCATGATATTCATGGCTGAGCCACTTAGCAATACTATGGTTGCTTTTCCTTTTTTGAAAAACTTTTACCCTGAAAAATTTTATTTGCCTTATTTCCTACTACCACACTACCACTAATACTACTACTCAATATATTCAGACACGAGGTATTTGATCAATTTCATTATCTTAGAGGAATCTCTCCTTGAGCTTTTTAACTTGCTCCAATCTAGACTGCTTGCTCTTCATCCCTGGCAGAAAGCTTTTATTTTGGGACCTTCTTTCACCTTGATTTTGGGGATGCCCTTAGTCAATCTCTTTCCCTCTGGATGAATTCCTCATTTTCAGTACCCAAAATCTTCCTCTTTCTTCCCCTTTTGGTGGTGCAAACCCTCCAGTAACTTCCTGAGAAAGAGTGAGACCCTGTTTAAGTGAAACTGTATTTATTCTACTCTTAGAGTTAACTGATAGCTTGGTCAAGTTAGGAGTTCTAGTGCAGAAATATCTTTTCCTCAGAACTTTGAACGCTTTATGATGTTTTCTAGCTTCCATTTTTTTAAAAAAAAAAGCAGTTTTATTGAGCTATATTCACATATCATACAATCTATCCAAAGTGTATAACCAACGGCTTTTAGTATAATCACAATGTTGTGCATTCAGCACCACAAAAAATTTTAGAACAATTTCATTACTCTAAAAACTCCACACCCCTTAGCAATCACCTCTCAATCCCTCTTATCCTTCCCCAGCCCTATATAACCATGAATCTAATTTCATCTTTATAGATTGATTTATATTTGCATTTTATATATATGGTATCATACAACATGTAGTACTTTGTGTCTGGTTTCTTTCGTTTAGCATAATGTGGTTTTTTTTTTGTCTGATATTTACATTATGTAACATTAACATACATTTGTTCAGTTTCAAAGAAAAACAGTCTTATATATGCAATATTACCCATATTCATATTTTACATGAGGTTTTACTATGCTATACAATCCCATGTCATATTTTTTAGCTTTCCTTTTAGTAATATACATGACCTTAGACGTTCCTTTTCAACCACTGTCATAGTCATACAGCACTGCTAGTTACAAACATTATGTTATGCTTTCACCTTTTCTATCCATTCACAAAGATTAACACACATCCTTTTTACCAGTTCTGCACAAGCTAACCCTCAGCTTTCCATTCTCTAACCTCATTTCGGTGACCCATATTCAAGTTACTAACTCCATGAGATTACATAATATATTTAGTTCATAATAGCACAACCATACCTGTATTTGTCCTTTTGTGTCTAGCATGCTTCACTCAACATAATGTCCTCCAGGTTCATCCATGTCATATGTTTTACGACTTCATTTTTACTTACAGGGGCATAATATTCTATCATGTGTATACCCCACAGTTTGTTTGTCCCTTCATTGGCTGATGGACACCTGGGTTGTTTCCATCTTTTGGCAATCGTGAATAATGCTGCCATGAACACGGGTATGCAGATATCTGATTACGTCACTGTTCTCAGTTCTTCAGGGTATATGCCCAGTAGCGGTATTGACGGGTCACAAGGCAAATCTATATTCACCTTCTTTAGGAACTGCCAAACAGTCTTCCACAGTGGCTGTACCATTCTACATTCCCACCAACAATGAATAAATGTTCCTATGGCTCCACATCCTCTCCAACAATTGTAGATCTCTGTCTTTTTAATAGTGGCCATTCTAATAGGTGTGAAGTGATATCTCATTGCAGCTTTGAATTGCACTTCCCTAATTGCTAGTGTAGTTGAACACTTTTTTTCATGTGTTTTTCATCATTTGTATTTCTTCTTTGGACAACTATATATTCAAGTCTTTTGCCCACTTTTTAATCAGTTGTTTGTCTTTTTATTGTTGAGTTGTAGCATCTCTTTATATATCATGGAGATTAAACCCATACCGGACGGACATGTGATTTCCAAATATTTTCTCCCATTGAGTTGGCTGCCTTTTCACCCTTTTGACAAAGTCCTCTGAGGTGAAAAAGTGTTTGAGGAGGTCCCATTTACCTATTGTTTCTTTTGTTGCTTGTGCTTTTGGTATAAGGTCCCAAAGCAAGAAACCACCACCTATCACAAAATCTTATAAGATGTTTCCCTACATTTTCTTCTAGTACTTTCATTGTCCTAGCTTTTATATTTAGGTCTTTGATCCATTTTGAGTTGATTCTTATATGGGGGGGAGATATGGGTTCTCTTTCATTATTTCGGTTATGGATATCCAGGTCTCCCAGCACCATTTGTTGAAGAGACTGCTTTTCCCGTTAACATGGACTTGGTAGGTCTGTCGAAAACAAGCTGGCTGTAGAGGTGAGGGTTATTTCTGGACTCTCAATTCTATTCCACTGATCCATGGGTCTATCTTTATGTCAATACCATGCTGTTTTGACCACTGTAGCTTTGTAATATGTTTCAAGGCCAGGCAGTCAAATTCCTCCCATGTCGCTCTTCTTTTTTAGAATGCTTTTGGCTATTCGGGTACACTTCCCCTTCCAGATGAATTTGGTAATTGCCTTTTCTATTTCTGTAAAGTAGGCTGTTGGAATTTTGATTGGCATTGCATTGAATCTATAAATCAGTTTGGGTAGGACTGACATCTTCATGATATTTAGTCTTCCAATCCATAATCATGGAATGTCTTTCCATTTGTTTAGGTCTTCACAGATTTCTTTTAGCTTTATTTTGTAGTTTTCTGAATACAGGTCCTTCCTTGGTTAAACTGATTCCTAGGTATTTGAGTCTTTTTGTTGCTATTGTAAATGGAATTTTCCCCTGATTTCCTCCTCAGATTGTTCAATATTTGTGTACACGAAACATTAGTGATTTTTATGTTTTGATCTTATATCCTGCCACTTTACTGAACTCATTTATTAGCTGAAGTAGCTTTGTAGAAAGACATTTCAGAATTTTCTAAATATAGGATCATGTCATCTGCAAATAGTGAGAGTTTTAAATCCTCTTTTCCTATTGGAATGCCTTTTATTTACTTATTTTTCCTAGTCTAATTGCTCTACCTAGGACTTCTAGCACAATGTTGAATAACAGAGCAGAGATGAGAGTGGGCATCCTTGTCTTGTTCCAATCTTAGATGGAAAGCTTTCAACCTTTCTTCCATTGAGTATGATGTTGGTCGTGAGTTTTTCATGCATGCCTTTTTATCATATTGAGGAATTTTCCCTCTATTCCTATCTTTCAAAGTATTTTTATTAAGAAAGGATGCTGGAGTTTGTCAAATGCTTTTTCTGCATCGATCAAGATGATCACACACTTTTTCCCTTCAATTTGTTAATGTGGTGTATTACATTGATTGATTGTCTTATGGTGAACCAGCCTTGTATACCAGGAATAAATCCCACTTGGTCATGATGTATAAGTCTTTTGATACGCTGTTGGATTCTATTTGCAAGTATTCTGTCGAGAATTTTTGCATCTATGTTCATTAAAGAGATTGGTCTGTAATTTTCTTTTCTTGTAGTATCTTTATTTGGCTTTGGTATTAGGGTGATGTTGGCTTCATAAAATGTGTTGGGTAATTTTCCCTCCTCTTCAGTTTTTTTCCCGAGGCGTTAACATGATTGGTGTTAATTCTTCTAGAAATGCCTGGTAGAATTCACCTGTGAAGCCCTCTTGGACTTTTCTTTTTGGGGAGATTTTTGATGACTGATTCAATCTCTTTAAATGTGATTGGTTTGTTAAATTCTTGTATTTCTTATACCATCAGAGTAGGAAGTTTGTGTGTTTCTAGAATTTGTCCAAATCATCTAGTTGTCTAGTTTTTTGGCATACAGTTTCTCATAATATCCTATGATCTTTTTTTATTTCTGTGGGGTCAGCTGTAACTTCATCCCTTTCATTACTGATTTTATTAATTTGCACCTTCTCTATTTGTTTCACTAGCCTAGCTAAGGGTTTGCCAATTTTATCGATCTTCTCAAAGAACCAGCTTTTTGGATTTTGTAAATTATTCTCAATTTCATTTATTTCTGTTCTAATCGTTATTCTTTCCTTCTGCTTGCTTTGGGAATGGTTTACTGTTCTTTTTCTAGTTTCTCCAGTTGTTCAGTTAGATCTTTGATTTTAGTTCTTTCTTCTTTTTTAATATAGGTGCTTAGGACTATAAATTTCCTTCTCAGCACTGCCTTTGCTGTATCCTGTAAGTTTTGATAAGTTGTGTTCCTGTTTTCATTTGTCTCAATATATTTACTGATTTCACTTGCAATTTATTCTTTGACCCACTGATTATTTAGGAGTGTGTTGTTTAGCCTCCACACATTGGTGAATTTTCCCCTTTCCCGTTTCTTATTGATTTCCAGTTCATTCCATTATGATCTGAGAAGGTGCTTTGTATAATTTCAATTTTTTTATATTTATTGAGACCTGTCCTGTGACCTAACATGTGGTCTATCCTGGAGAAAGATCCATGGGCACTTGAGAAGAATGCATAACCCGCTAGTTTGGGATGCAATGTTCTATATATGTCCTGTTAGGTCTAGCTCATGTGTCATCTTGTTGATCTTCTAGCTGTTCTATCTAATGATGTGAGTGGTGTATTGAAGTCTTCAGCTATTATTGTAGAGATGCCTATTTCTACCTTTACTTTTGCCAGAGTTTGCCTCATGTATTTTGGAGCACCCTGGTTAGGTATACAGATATTTATGACTGTTATTTCTTGTTGGTGGGTTGTCCCCCCCTTTTTTTGCAATCCTGGGTCTAAGGTGACTCTCTTATAGGCAGCTTATGGATGGCTCATGTTTTTTAATCCATTCTGTCAGCCTGTATCTTTTGATTGGGGAATTTAATCCATTCATCATCAATGATCTTACTGTAAATGCATTATTTATTTCCACCATTTTATTCTTTGGTTTTTTAAGTTTTTATTTTCATCTCTTTACTTTTTTGGTTATACTTTCTGCTATTCTTGCCTTCTACACTCTCCTCCAAGCCTCTCTCTCCTGTCTTTTTCTTTTAGGCTGTTAAGGCTCCCTTTAATATTTCCTGTAAAGGCAGATTCTTTTTTTACGAACTCTCTTAGTGTCTGTTTATTTGTGAATATTTTAAACTCACCTTCATATTTGAAGGACAATCTTGCCAGATAAAGAATCCTCAGCTGGCAATTTTTCACTTTCAGTATCCTAATGTATCATACCACTATCTTCTTGCCTCAATGATTTCTGATGAAAATCTGTACTAAGACCTATTGAGCGTCCCTTGTTATGTGATGATTTGCTTCTCCCTTGCAGCTCAGAATTTTCTCTTTATCTTTGACATTTGACATTCTGAGTAGTATGTAGCTTGGAGTAGGTCTATTTGGATTTATTCTTCTCGGGGTATGCTACGCTTCATGTAAGTTCATTTCTTTCCCGAGAGTTGGGAAATTTTTGGCCATTGTTTCTTCAAATATTCTTTCTGCCCCGTTTCCCTTCACTTCTCTTTCTGGAACTCCTATGAAACGTATGTTGTTGCATTTCATTTTATCATTCAACTCCCTGAGTCCCTGCTCAATTTTTTCCACCCTTTTCTCTCTCTTCAATTTCAGCGGTTCTATCTTCTGTATCATTTATTCTTTCTTCTATCATTTCACGTCTGTTGTTGTATGCCTCTAATGTGTTTCTGATCTCATCTATAGTATCTTTCATTCCCATGAGCTCTGTTACTTTACCATTCAGATTTTCAAATTCTTCTTTGTGCTCACTCAGTGTCTTTTTGATGTCCTTTATCTCTCTAGCTATATTGTCTTTCAACTCATTAATTTGATTTTGGAAATTCATATGAAGCTCATTGATTAGTTGTCTCAGATCCTGTGTCACATTTGAGGCTTTGATATATTCCTTTGCTTGGGCCATGTCTTCCATTTTCTTAGTATGGCTTGTAGTTTTTTGCTGATGTCTAGGCATCTGATTATGATGGTGAGTTTACTAAGTTGCTCAATTTCTTTCTCTTTTGTAGGAATTTAGTGGCGGGAGGCTGTGTGTTACTGCTGTTCTTTGATTCTTGGTTCAACCTGTGCTAGGTCTTTAGGATTGTACCTGTTAAGTGCTCATATCTGGGCCCTGGACCCAGTAATGGGCTGCAAACCCTCTTCCAAGGGCCTTGGGGAGGGAGGCTGTAAAGATGGGGAAAAATCTCTCTTACTTATTTACTTTTAATTTCTTCATATGTACATCCTTGGTGGGACAGCAGATGGCCCTCTTTGGCAGCCCTCTGGGTTCAAAGCCTGGCCAGAGTATGTTCACTGCAACATGGACCAGATCAATTTGATAGAGGATCCTGCTGAGAGGCTAAGAACCTCGTAATTCAAACTTTCTCAGAGGTTGTTTTCTAACCTTTGCTGGCAGCCCCCTCTTTTCCCAGGTAGGAAATAATTCCACTCCCCTCTGCACCCTCAACAACCAGTCCTGGTTAGTAGGGAAAGTGTTTGAGAGGATTGTATCTCTTTAGACCCATGCTAGCTCCCAAGGCTAACCATGGTGTGTGGCCCCTTGGCCCGAAAGGGCTCCTGGGACACAGCAGACCAAATCTGTGGGTCAAAAGCTGTCAGCCTTAGGCTGTGACCCTCTCTCTCCTGTTTCCTGGAGAGGTAGGATCCCTGCAGGCCCCCTTTATCTGAAGCAGCTGGCCCCAAGACCTGAGAATTCAAAATTATCAATATGGTGGGGGAGGGTGCCAGCAGCTCCAGCTGCAGCTTTAACTCACAGTTTTGCCATCGAGATTCTTTTCCTTTTCCCCTCTCTTCTGGGTGGTGCCTAGCCTTCCCCTGGTGTGCTAAACCCTAGAATATTTTTTTCCAGGCCATTTCTGCCTGTCCTCTAGCTATTTTTCTGGGAAAGGAGATAGTCCCTTGTCTTTCTAGTCTGCCATCTTTCCAGAAGTCTTCCATTTGTTTCTGTTGAAGTCCAGACCCATTTTGATTTCTGATCTTGTACTTAACCCACTCCTTTTCTCTTTGGAACTAGTAGGATTTTTTTCTCTTTGTACCCAGTAGTCTGAAATTTCAGGACCATATTTCTTGGTATCAACTATTTACTTCATTGCAATTGGTTCTTTTAAAATATATATATATATATATATTTAATTAGAGAAGTTGTAAACTCATAAAACAATCATGCACATGCATAGAATTTCCATACAATACTCCTCCATTAACACACTAGTGCAACAGGCTCTTGGTGAGCTCTTTCAATATGGAAATTCATGCTTCAGTTATTGGAAATTTTCTTGAATTTTGGGGGGCAATTTTCTTCCTTCTACTTCCCTTTTAGGACTCAATACTATGTGAATGTTGAATTTCCTGAACTGGTTCTCCAATTTTCAGACCTTTTTTCTTATTTTCTATTTTTTTGCTCTACTGTTTGAGAGATACCTTCTAAATTATCAATTTTTTCATTTTTTTTTTTAATCATATTTTTAAGTTCTAGGAGTTCTTTTGGTCTTGAACATGCCCTCCCCAACAGGTTTCCCCCTTTGAAATGATCTCTTATTTCATGAATACAATATCTTAAGACTGATTTATTCTATAGTACTATAACACTATGCTGTCAAATGATTGTCAATCAATCTTGGATAAAGAAAGTAATAAGGTATTATTTAGTACTGGTTCAAAAGCTGTATTTTCAAACTACTCTTTTTGAAAACTAAGGGCAAGTAGTGGTGCTTCTGGAGCAACTCTGAGGCTGGGGTTATGTGAGCCAAACAATGTTCCAACCTCAACTGTCCAGTTCAACTGGCAGAGCTGGTCAAGTTTGAAAAGAACCACAGGCTTAAGGGTAAGTTTCTCACAACTTCCACTAAAGGATGGTTAGTCATTCTTTAATAAGGTCTACTTTTTATGGGGTGGTAGAGACAAGTGTGGGTGGTTTGGAAGGTGGGAAAAGCCCCTCTGCTGGGTTTCCTCCACTGCCAAGTCTATTTGGCTTCTGGGTAAGTGTTCAGCCAGGATACACACCTGTGATGAAAGGCCAATTCAAATGTAAAGTGGTTTCAGGATGGGGAAAGGAAATTACCTTGAATAACGGCCGCCCCTTCCACTTTGCCCTACAAAAGAAAGCCACCAGACTGTACTAACCCATTGGGGTATGAATAATAATAAGATTTTACATTCTATCAGAAAAGTTGCCACCTTCTAATGTTAGAGCTTAGCAGATGAAAAAGGTGAATAGGAGAGACACATCCTCAGATTTATGTTGGCTTCCTCACCCACAAAAAAACATCAGGAGCAAAAAAGCAGAAAGTAAATCAGTGATATAGTACATATACATAAATAAAAGGTCACCCTCTGTCCTGGATGATTAAAGACACACAAAATATAAGTATGCTTTCCTTACTTGAATATAGGAAATGGAAGAGATTTGTCACTCCTAACATTTACTGAAGATTGTTTACCACTTTTAAGAGTGTTCTATAACTCAAGAAGCCAATTCCCAAAATGACAGCTTGCATTTCTAATCTCATTTTCCAGGTTGTAAACTTCACTAATGGATATACTCATTGTACTACATTGTTACTGTACTCCAATTAGGCAGTTGATATAACAGGAACTTAAGTAGTGTCATAATTTGGATTTTGTAGTTTTTTTCCATATGCTGGTTGGTCAAATACTTCAAGATAAACAAGGTAAGACAATGCCACTGATTAAACTGAAAGTTCCTCAGCCCAAGTTCTCCATTTTGCTGGATGTTAGACATTGGTTAAACTTTCTGTGCTACCTCCCTAGAGTTAAAAGAAGGAAGATTTCTCTGTCAAAGACCACACCCTGGAGTCTCAGCTACCTCACTGCCTTTTTTTCTCCAGTGGCTTCAGGAGTACCCCGATCTCTCAGCCTGTTTATCAAATGCAATGGATGCAAGTGTACAAGTAAACTGTACTGCCACAAGGGAAACTGGGCATGTGATGTTCTGTCCCTCTGAGGTAAACACAAACATGGCAGTCCTGAGTTAGCTGTGCTCAGCCACCTGAATGATGTGAAAGGAATATCCTCTCCTCTGGGCAGGTAGACCATGTTAGAATCTGGAGATGGAGGGAGGGTTATGCAGTTTAAGGCAATTTAATATTAAAAACTGACTTTGATAAATCATATAAAGAAAGTAGGGCTCTGCAGAATCTTCTTGGATGGGGATCTAGAGAAGAAAGTTTTTTTTTAAGGAGGTACGGGGGATTGAACCCAGGACCTCGTACATGGGAAGGAGACGCTCAACCACTGAGCTACAACCACTCCCCAATGACAGTTGTTTTTTCGTTTGTTTGGTTTTTTTTTCCTAGGAGGTACCAGGGATCAAACCCAGGACCTCTTATGTGGGAAGCAGGCACTCAACCACTTGAGCTACATCCACTCCCCAGAGAAGTTTCATATTCATTGTATAGAGGTGGAGGGGGGAGTAGGGCCATGTGAGAAGGAGAAGCACACATTAAAATTTCCTAGGACTTGTGATATTGATGTTTATCAAAAAGGAAATATGGATTTTACAAGGTTAAGAAACATCAACATCAAGAGAAGGGCATTTTAAGTTAAGTGTCAGCATATATAAGAAGTCAAGAAATTACATTATAGTAAAATGTTATATCCCACAGTAACAGTTGATTTTCTGACCCTGTTTTTGATAAATTTTCTTTAAACAATTTCAAATACACCCTTCACCCTGTGAAGGAATTTCTCTACAGCAAAATTCCTGAGTATGTTTATTCTGCTGCTCAACAGAACAATTCTCCTCACCCTATTCTACAATATTCTGCAAATAGTCCAAGGACTCTTATACTTCGACATGTTAGTATCCATCAAAATGGAACTCATACTAGTTTTCTTACTCCACTCAATTTCCAATAACTATTTGCTGCAATAATTAAAAAGACTGTTTTCACTGCTAACAACCTATTTTTAGTAGATCTTTCTTTTGCAGAGAAAAAGTATTGGTGATACGTGAAAGGTATTGTAGATCACTGGTGCTCAAATTGTTTATTCTCATAATTTTTACTGACAATTACCATCACAGAAATATATCTTTGAAGGTAAAAGGAAGAAAACTCAGTTTACTGTCCAAGACATTTTCCCAAGAGACAAACAATTATCATTATTTACTCCCCATTTTCCTTCAAAAAAAAAAAAAAAAAGTCCCTTTAAAAATGTCTTTCTTGATTAGGGATTAACAAATCTTGATACATGTACTAAATAGGTCCCAAAGGCTTGTTTTCAGTTGCATAGTGCTGGTACCTATACCTGTTCCAATCTCCCTCAGCTATTCTGAACAGGTGTCATACTATTTGTGGCAGTTTGGTATTGTTTATGAATTCCAAAAGCAGATATTGGGCTGTGTTTGTAAACTGGTCTGTTCCTCTGGGCATATTACATTGTATTAAATTCAGAGGTTTTACTTTTACTTGTTTAAATTATGATTAGGGTTTTGATTCGGCCACGTCAGTAGGACACGGCAGAGGAGAGAGTTTGAGTTTTGATGCTGGACCCCAGGGAAGTAAACACACAGGAGAACACAGAGGAATAGAGACAGCTCCATAGACACAGCAGAGGCCCAGGAAGAGAAAGAGCCTAATGGTCTACAGCTGACCTTGTGGAGAACACAGAGCAGCTGAGCCCAAAAAGAATTGAGCCCAGGGGAGAGAGACAAAGCATTATGCCAGCCTACAGCTG
>JAQZBX010013017.1:0-23879 GCA_029593785.1 Cabassous unicinctus
CTGGAAGTACAACCCGGTAGAAGGCACTTGGAAGAATATCAGAAAATAATCACAAATACTTGAATAGTACTTACTGTGCGCCTGGCACTATTCTAAGCACTATATATATAAATAAACTCATAGAATTTTCACGACAATCATGCAGAGGAGGTACGATTATTATCATTATCATCCCCACTTTACAGAGAATGAAACTGAGACACAGAGAAGTTAAATGACTTGACCAAGGTCGCAGAGCTACAAGGGACAGGATTCAGCCCAGGCAACCTGGCTGCAGAGTCCATGCAGCATTACCATTCTGCCCAAGTAAAGGCTCTTACAGAAGGCTTCTATTTAGTTGCTAAACCACTCATAGTAACCCCTAAAAAGAAGATCAGTGAATTCCTCTTTGGGGAAAGAGACTAGACCTAGAAAAGTCCTACAGATCCTGAAGGCTGAGTCCCCATCCAACCAATCACCCTTCAGTGAGGCCACCAATCTATAAGCCTCACCCAAACACATAGAGCTTCCATTCAGCTTTTTGATGCCACACACTTGAATACGGAAAGACAGCTGAGGCTCACTCAGAAGTTTAAGAAAATTTCTATCATGAAAAACAGAGATCAAAACAAGCATAAAGAACAAAAATACTCAGAGGAAATGGGCAACTCAGGAAGTCAAGGAAAAAACTTTATGTATATATAAATATATACATATTGTAGTAGTTTGATATTGTTTATGAATTCCAAAAATAGATATTGGATTATGTTTGTACACTGGTTTGTTCCTCTGGGCATATTAGATTATATTGGATTCAGAGGTTTCACTTTTTTTTTTTAAAGATTTATTTATTTATTACTATTTATTCCCCACCCCCACCCCCCATTGTTTTGCGCTTGCTGTCTGCTCTGTGTGTTCTTCTGTGTCTGCTTGTTTTCTCTTTAGGCAGCATCAGGAACCAATCCCAGGACCTTCCGGAGTGGGAGAGAGGCACCCAATCTCCTGCGCCACCTCAGCTCCCCAGTCTGTTGTGCCTCCCGTTGTCTCTCCTCTGTGTCTCTTTTTGTTGTGTCATCTTGCTGCTCCAGCTCTCCACATGGCCAGCACTACTGCACAGGCCAGCACTCCGCATGGGCTAGCTATCTGCTCTGGCCAGCTCACCATACGGGCCAGTTCATCTTTCACCAGGAGCCCGGGAATTGAACCCTGGACCTCCCATATGGTAGACAGGAGCCCATTTGCTTGAGCCACATCTCTTTCTCCAGAAGTTTCACTTTTACATGATTAAATAATGATTAAGGCTTTGATTGGGCCACATCAGTAGGACATTGAGTCCCTGCCCCCTTGGTGGGTGGGAACTCACAGAGAAACCACACTGCAGAGAAGGGAAGTGAGAGCTTTGATCCTGGAGCCCAGGAAGAAAACACACAGAGAAGCAGATAAGTGAGGAAGGAAAGAAGGCTCCATTAGACATAGCGGAGGCCCCGGGAAGAGAGACAAGCTGTTCTCCTGATAATCTACAGCTGGCCCTGTGGAGAGAGCAGAGCAGCTAAACCCAGAAAGAAACGAGCCCCAGGAAGAGAGGAACCCAGGAAGTCTGAACCCTTGGCAGACGTAAGCAGCCATCTTGCTCCAACACGTGGCAACAGACTTTGGTGAGGGAAGTAACTTATGCTTTATGGCCTGGGTAACTGTAAGCTTCTACCCCACATAAATACCCTTTATAAAAGCCAACAGATTTCTGGTGTTTTGCATCAGCACCCCTTTGGCTGATACACATTTATATACACATACACAGGCATACCTTGGAAATATTGTAAGTTCAGTTCAAAGCCACAATAAAGAAAAGCACATAATTTTTTTGGTTTCCCAGTGCATATAAAATTTATGTTTACACTATACTGTAGTCTGTTAAGTGTGCAATAGCATTATGTCTTTTAAAATGCAACATACATACCTTAATTTAAAATACTTCATTGATTGAAAAAATGCTAACCATCATCTGGGCCTTCAGAAGTCGTAATCATTTTGCTGGTGGAGGGTCTTGTCTCCGTGTTGATGGCTGCTGACTGATCAGGATGGTGGTTGCCGAAGGTTGGGATGGCTGTGGCAATTTCTTAAAATAAGACAACAATGAAGTTTGCTGCATTGATTGATTCTTCCTTTCATTAAAGATTTCTCTGTAGCATGAGATGCTGTTTGATAGCATTCTACCTACAGTAGAACTTCTTCAAAATTGGAATCAATCTTCTCAAATTCTTTCACTGCTTTATCAAGAAACACTTTCTTTGCTCAACCATAAGAAGCAACTCCTCATCCATTCAAGTTTCATCATGAGATTGCAGCGATTCAGTCACATTGTCAGGCTCTTCTAATTCTAATTCTCTTGCTATTTCTACCACATGTGCAGTTAATTCCTCTACTGAAGTCTTGACCCCTTAAAGTCATCCATGAGGCTTAGAATCAACTTCTTCCAAACTCCTGTTAATATTTTTATTTTGACCTCATCCAATGAATCATGAATTTTGTTAATGGCATCTAGAATGGTGAATTGCAGGAATCCGTCCAGCAAAGTCTTGCAGGGCTCTGTCCAGCAGAGCCCTCGACAACGCAATGAAATGACTCTTAACACGGAGCTTGAGAGAGATCAGGGGGAGAACAGCTGAAGAAACTGTGTTCTCGAGCTGATCCCCAGCATGCTTTTTATTCAGGATTTTTTTGCAGTCAAAGTCAGGGTACAGGTGCAGGGGAGCAGGCAGGTATAGGGGTTGTAAATCACATCACAAGAATTCCAGGCTGAAAATGGGGAAGAAAGATTACAGAAACATTAAGTGATATACATAGGAGATAGGGTGGGAGATAAGGGAGATAAGATAAGCAGGAAAGTTCCTGTTTATGGCAGGAACTGATAAGGTGAATTCTATGTGGGCAGAGAAACAGGCCTCCAAGCTATTTCTTAGAAGTAAAGATTAGAGGGTTCCCACAGTGAATCCTTTCCAGAAGGTTTTGAATTTACTTTGCCCAGATCCATCAGTGGAATCACTGTCTATGACAACTATAGTCTTACAAAATGTATTTCCTGAATGATAGGACTTGAAGTCAAAATGACTTCTTGATCCATGGGCTACAGAATGGATGTTGTGTTAACAGGCATGAAAACAACATTCATTTCATTGTACATCACCATCAGAACTCTTGGGTGATCATGTGCATCATCTATGAGCAGTAATATTTTGAAAGGAATCTTTTTTTCTGAGCAGTAGGACTCAAAATTGGACTTGAGTTATTCAGTAGACCATATTGTAAACAGATGTGCTGTCATCCAGGATTTTTTTTGTGTGTGTTCCTTTTACAGAGCACAGGCAGAGTAGATTTAGCATAATTCCTAAGGACCCTAGGATTTTTCAGAATAGTAATTGAGCATTGGCTTCAACTTAAAGTCACCAGATGCAATAGTCCCTAACAAGAGGTCAGCTGTCCTTTGAAGCTTTGAAACTAGGCATTGACTTCTCCTTTCTAACTAAAAAAGTCCTAGATGGCATCCTCTTCAAATATAAGGCTGTTTCATCTACATTGAAAATCTGTTTAGTGTAGCCACCATTGTCAATTGTCTTAGCTAGATCTTCTGGATAACTTGCTTCTACATCATTACTTGCTGCTTCACCTTGTACTTTTATGTTATGGAGAAGCTTCTTTCCTTAAACCTCATGAACCAACCTCTGCTAGCTTCAAACTTTTATTCTGAAACTTCCTCACCTCTCTCAGCCTTCATAGAATTGAAGAGAATTGGGGCCTTGCTCAGGATTAAGCTTTGGGTTAGGAGAATGTCGTGGTTGATTTGATCTTCTATCCAGACAACTAAAACTTTCTCCATATCAGCAATAAGGCTGTTTTGCTGTCTTAACATTCGTGTATTCACTGGAGTTGCAATTTAAATTTCCTTCAGGAACTTTACAAGAGGCCTTGCTTTCAGCCTGTCTCAGATTTTGACATGCTTTCCTCACTAAGCTTAATCATCTCCAGCTTTTGATTTAAAGTGAGATATGTGCAACACTTCCTTTCATTTCAACACTTAGAGGCCATTGTAGGGTTATTAATTGGCCTAATTTCAATATTGTGGTGTCTCAGAGAATAGGGAGGCCTGAAGAGAGAGGTAGGAGAATGACCTGTCTGTGGAGCAGTTAGAACACACAAAACATTTATTGATTAAGTTCAGCACCTTATATGGGCATGGTTGGTGGTGCCCAAAACAGTTACAATAGTACATAAAAGATCACAGAACACCATAACAGATATATGAAAAAGTTTGAAATAGTGCAATAATTACCAAAATGTTACAAAGAGACATGAATTGAATACCTGCTATTTGAAAAATGTTGCCAATAGATCTGCTCAACACAGGCTTGCCACAAACTTTCAAATTGTAAAAGACATAGCTATCTGCGAAGCACAATAAAGCAAAGTGCAATAAAATCAAATATGACTGTATACATATAAACTATATGCATATTAATTTATGCATATTAATTAGTTACATATGACATCACTACACTGAAAGGGGTGGGGCAAAAAAAGGAGCTGACCTAAGTAACTTCAGAAAATGGTGTTTTGCCTGGAAGCTATAAAGCTAAAGACAAGAAATTGTACATAGACACTGTACTCTAGATGGTAATTTCGTTTCTCATGGGGAAAAGGTTAGCAATTCTAAAACGCCTTCACAACTATGCTGAGGTTGAACAAATAAGTAAAAGAATGGTGAATGGAGGGAACTAGGTTTCCCACTGTCAAAGAAGGAAGTTACAGGAAAGCAAGAAGAAAAAACTGTGGTACTGGATTGAAGTCAGAGACATCAATATGAACTCATGCTTAGCTTGATATATAGATAGATAGATACAGAAATAAATATAGATATGTGTATATTCTCAGGTTAGTATACATATACATTTATTACTTACCTCTGCCTTCTAGGTGAGCCTAGAAGCAATCATAGCCCCAGTAGCAATGAGCACATCTAGTACCTATACTCTAAATAAATAACATTTTCTGATAAAAGGAACCAGCACTGCTTGGAAAAATGACTAATTCTAGGGCTGGACAGGGAAAATATAAGATGAATCTAGAGCATCTTATAATATTAGAAAGTAAAAACTTGCTCGAAAAACAAATGATGGGTATGTCAAGGAGGCAACCCAAAAGAACTTTCAATGGGCAAGATGGAACAATTTGAGCAACAAAATAAATAACATATTATTGAATTATAACCCAAAATACAAAATAAATCTTTATAAGTCTATGTTCATGCAAATATATCATGGAATAAATACAAGGGAGAAGAGACAAGTCTTCCTCATGGAAAAATTCCAAATAATAAATGTAGATACTCCCCACTCCAGAAGATGGAGCTTAGTCCTTCCCTCTCTGAGTGTGGGCTAGACTTCGTGATTCACTTCCAAAGAATAGAGTGTAGAAAGGGAAAATAGTAATTCTATAGTGGAGAAACCTAACAAATACTAGCTTTACCAAGTGATCAAAGTTAATATGACCAGTTATGTCATGTGAAAATCATATACTCCCTGACATGATGTGATAAAGACAGTACTTCACCTCTGTGAAATTCTTTCCAAAAATCCACAATCCCAAATAGAGGCACAATCTACAAAATACCCAACCAGTACTCCTCAAAACTATCAAGGTCATGAAAAACAAGGACTCATAAACTTCCACAGATCATATGAGACTAAGGAAATGAATAAATGCAAATGTGGAGTCCTAGATTGAATCTGGGAACAGAAAAATGACATTAATGAAAAACTGGTGAAATCCAACTATCAATCAAGTGTGAAAGTAAACTAAAGATGAATATTTTTCATGTATATGATGGCTCCAAGAAAATTACCGCTCTGACATTCTCAGAAGTTCCTAAAGAATATGCTACAAAAATAAGAAATAACCAAGAAACAGAAAGAAATGGATCCAGGAATCAGATGCTACAACACAGGAGAGAGGTGGGAAATTCTCAAGACAATACAGGCAGCAAGTCTGCAGACATTAAGTCCAGACAAGGACAGTAGTTCATAAAACCCAGAATATATGAACCAAGCAGGACAAAAGCAAAGAAAGAGCACAATTGTAACAAAAGTTTCTCACTTGTATCAGAAAGTTTGGACATAAATTCACAGTAATGTATATTGAATTACATTAATAAATAAATAATAGATGGGGGGGCAATCACTTCAGGAAAAATGAGTAGAACAAAAAGAAAATATATTTATTTTGTGAGGACAGAGGGAAAGAAAGTTGTATAAGGTAATAAAAATTTTTAAAAAGATCTAAATCTCTCACAGTGGGAAGTCTAATTTCTTAACAATAGAGCATCAAAGAAAACAGTATGAGCATGCCATTAAAAATATAAAAGTAAATGCTAGAAGAAATAATTTAAAAGGTTAAAAATTGGTTGCCTCTGGAAAATGGGGAACCTGGAAGTAGAAGTTTTTCATTACAAACTTTGACTTTTTAAAATTCTTTGTGTTTTATTTTAATAAAATAAAATGTTATTTAAAAAAAAAAGAATAGAAGGGAACATAGAGAATAAATTGTCACTGTACATAAAAGATAACATATCTTATGGCAATGAAAGACAATGAAAAAAATTTTTTAGCTCTTTATTTTTTATTTTTGTATTTTATTTGTTTCTTTAATTATTATCATTTTAATTTTTATTATTTTTATTCATTTATTTTTTTGGCTTTGTTTTGGGGTAGGTTTTAGATCACAGAAGGGTCACAACTGTGGCAGGGGAGGATCACTGGTGCAGGGTGTTGGTGATGGGGGGGATGTGTGGGAAGGGGTGCACCTGGGGCATGCCTCTATGGACTAGAATGTGTACATGTGGTCATGGGGTTTGTCTCGGTAGGTGGAGACCCACACAATAACCAAAAGAATATTGAATTCCCATCCTGGGAAGTCCTGCTAAATACTCTAATAGAGTGGCAAGAATCCCTAGAGTACATGGGCAGTGCCTAGTGAAGGAGGACAGACAAATAAGCCAGGCCCTTGACAATGATGGTTGTACTTATGAACCTTGTTCTTGTGAAATTGAAACTTAGCGTAGCATTATTTATTGCCTAAGAGTTACCTCCTGTAAGCCTCCTTGTTGATCAAATGTGGCCTCTCTTTAAGCCAAATTCAGCATATAAACACATTACCTTCCCACACCCCACCCCCATCCCCACCCCCACCCCTGGCATGGGACATGCCTCCCAGGGATAAGCCTCCTGGAACCCAGGGATTATCACCAAGCACCAACTAGCAATGCCTTTGAAAAGGACCTTGACCAAAAGGGGGAAATATTAAATACAAATGAGTTTTTATGGCTAAGAGATTTCAAAATGAATCAGGAGGTCATTCCAGAGGTTACACTTATATATGTCTCAGGAAGATCTCATTTACTGCCACAGTAAACAGTGCCTCAAAAAGGAGTGCTCCTGAGGGCTCTAGAGATATCTACACACTATAAGCAGGGCAGACAGTCTCAGGAAATCAGCACCCTGTCAGTGGGACTTACCTTGGAATATATGCTCCCCAATGGAATAGAGTTAGATTCATTTATAATTTCCTTATATATGGCTCTTCTGCCCCTTTTATTTGAACCTATAATTAGCACTATACTCATTAAATATATGTACCAGAGACTCAAATCTTCGGTCTGTTCATATGCTGGTTGAGCCCTGAATCTCAGCAGTGTTGCAACACCTACTCTCCAGTTCATCAGACTCACCAAGGACAACTAACAAAATGATGATGATGGACAACACCCATCCCAAAAAACAGAAAGTATCTACAAATGCAAGCAAGACAGTTCCATCCATCTGCCCCAAGGGATCTAAGCACCCTCTCAATCAGAAATTGAGTGGGCATCACCATCCTAAAATTCTCAAGATTGAGGAATGAATAAACATAAGGGGGGAATGCAACTGTGGACTAAAGTAGACATTATTATTCTAGCAATGGAAGACCTTGTAATATTGATATAAAGACAGTGGTATTCTTACTGGCCACTCAGTACTTAGCCCAAAGTATAATCCTCTCTGCTATGGGTTGAATTGTGTTCCCCCAAAAGATATCTTCAAATCCTAACCCCTCTTGGTCCTGTGAATATGCCCCTATTTAGCAACAGGGTGTTTGAAGGTGCAATTAGTGAAGACGAAGCCAAGCTGGGTTAGGGTGGGCGGTAACCCAACATGAACAGTGTCCTTATAAGAAGAGAAGAGACACAGAGAGGACAGGCCATATGATGACAGGCAGAAATAAGTGCTTCAGCTGCAAGCCAAGGAAAGTCAAGGACTGCCAGCAAAGACCAGAAGCCTGAAGACACAAAGGATTCTCTCCTACTGGTTTCAGAGCGTGGCCCTGATGACACTTTGATTTTGAACTTTTCACAATTAACTTTTTTTTTTAATCTAAGGTCAGGATGAAACCAATCTACTGACCAAAGTAAACATCTAGAATTCTTAACAACCCTTTAAGATTTTAAATAAATCATCTTGACCTGGTATCCCTTTTTGTGTCAGAGATGTTAACTTAAATTGGTTTGACAGACTCAAGTGGATCATGAATGATGGGATAGGTAATGAGTCATTAAGAGAAATTAGGAATGTTTGGGGGTTGACATTATGAAAGATAACCATTCCTCCTGCTGCTGAGAGACACATTAGCAAACTAAATAGATAATGGTGTCATCTGTGTCACCTCATATAGTATCTCTTTTTTCCATCCTTGTCCTCTAGTTGCAGGGTGAATTCTAGCTTTACAGAAGAACACTTCTGAAGGCCAGAACTACCATCAATCTTTCAATTCAACTATCCAAGGACTTAATATGTACTAAGCACATCAAGTTTTGGGGTGAAACTGTGTAAGAAAGAATAAAAAATATCCTCAACCTTCAAAAAAAAGAAAGTGGTCACCAGAGGTTCTGAGGGGAGGGAGAGGGAAGAACAGGTGTAACGTGGGGCATTTTGGGGATCTTGGAATTGTTCTGAATGACATTGCAATGACAGATACAGGCCATTATACATTTTGTCAAAACATATAAAAATGTGCAATGCAAAGTACAAACTATAATGTAAACTATTGACCATGGTTAGTAGCAATGCTTCAATATGTGTTCATCAATTGTAATAAATATACCCTAGCAATGAAAGATGTTGTTAATAGGGAAAAGTGTGAGGGTGGGATATATGGGAATCCCTCTATATTTTCAATGTATCATTTATGTAATCTAAAGCTTCTCTAAAAATAAAACTAAATTTAAAAAAAATTTTCCACAAACAATAAGAATAGATCTCACAGATCAGTTTTCTGCCTCTTATGTGAAAATTCTCAGATCTGCATAGACAAAAAATTAACTACTCCCCCTGCTTCACTCCTAAAATAGATTGTCCATGCATTTATTAAGCACTCATTTTATCTTCCTCATATTATAGGTGATAACTTACGTGATTCAGAACGCTTCTAAAGGCACCCTGTTCCTAAAGATCTAGAAAAGATTTGCTTTCACCGTCATCCCCTCCAATTCCATGTCCGGCAGAAAGTCCATGCCTTCCCCAAGATTTTTGTGAATCAGGGAAGTCTCACATTCTCAAAGCCAATAGTGACTCTGAGTAAGCATTTCCACCAAAGGAGTTCAGCTTTCAGATCACCTCCCAGAGTGCAGAGCTTTGCATGTAATAAGTATTTAGTAAATATTTGTTGAATTAAAATGTCAGCCAGAAAGCTTCTAAGAATACATCATTTACTGCTATGTATCCAGACATGGAGTTTGACAGTTAGCAACCAAAAGCTGTTCGACCAAATTTCCTTACCTCATCTAAGAACCAAAGCCAAAGCAGCCGTGAGTGTTTGCTATGCACATAGAATACAATTCTTTCTCTCAGTTCCTTCCTGTGGTGCTCTAAAGCCCACAGTGTATGCTTTGATGAAAACATAGTGCTGATTTTCACATTCAAAGATGATAGTTGGTGTCTACACAACACAAACAAATCAATTTTATTCTCTGTGGCCTATTTGGTAACATTATTATCATCTTAGAAAATGTTTTAATTAAGTTTTAAGTTTGAAAATTTGTTCAACTCTTTAAAATTTTCTTAATATGTTTTCTTTTCCTCAGCTATAGTTCAACCAATTGCATTACATATTAATACTGTAAAACAGGCAGGAATGGTAATTTAGTACTAAAAAAATATAGAACATTTGATTACAAGATTAATGTTGGAAAATATGCTGCTTTACTTCCATAATTTTTTAATATTCCCTAGTAAGAAAATGGCCTAGACTGTAATTATTTTATGCTGTCAGTTCTAGGAAGGCTTCTGTGGTTTTCAACATGATCCATTAATATTAGCTGTTGATAAGCCTCACTGTGTGATTTTAAGGTTTTAAAAAGCAATTGCTCCAAAACGTGTTCATCAATTGCAATGAATGTACCACACTAAAGAAGGATGTTGTTAATGTGGGAACGTGTAGGAGGGGTAGGAAGTGGGGCATATGGGAATACCCTACATTTTTTAAGTAACATTTATGTATCTTTAAAAAAAAAAAAAAAAGTAGCTATCAGAAAAGAAAGAAAAAAAAAAAAAGCAATTGGGACCCTGGGAGTTCTGCATGGTGCTGTGCATATATCAAGGGCTGGCAACAGCTCAGGAAGGGAATGGCCAAATCGCTGACCTCTTTTCTTTAAGTAATCATGGGGTGCAAAAGGGAGAGTGGTACTATAATGAGGAGGCAGAAGCCAGGAATCATTTTCCCCCACAGATAAGATCATCTTCACTTAGGGAATAAACATTTACGTTAAGATATGGGAATGGATAACAATTTCGAAACAGAGGGTATACCCAAGGAGGGCAATTGAGCTCAATCCTCAGAAGAGACTTGTAGGTTAGATATTTTCACTTCCACCTGAGAGACAATAAATTGATGCCTGAAGTATATGAGTAAAAGCACAAACTACCAGTGACTGCTTTGAGCATCATTTTCCTTCACACTCTCAGCTCCCTCTATCTCCGATAGCCAGGCGGTGTGCTGAGTCCCAGCTGAGTGTTCCTTCCCTTTAGCAGGCAAGCAGAAACATCCTCTCTGAACTGTGCCTCCTTCTCCTGCCTCCCCACGAAGGACCCCACTTCTCTAGGAGCCATCCAGCTAAAGGCTGCTCATTCTTCCACACCCCTGAGGTGAGAATGGTGCAGGATTCTCCTTACTGCTTAACCTCTCCTGGACCATTACTCTTCCACCCTTACATAAAATTACCGTGCCTATAAGATTCATGCCTCCTTGTACACTACCCTCTAGCTTTCTGTTATTCTGGCGTTGACCTATTTCCAACTCAGACTCATTAAAGAAAAGTTTAATAAGAAAATCACTATCTTCCACTCTTCTAACTGCTGGAAGAATGATGCAGAAAAGAAAGTGAGCGGGAACCAAAGTTAACCTCTACTTTGCCATTTTGCCTATGGCTTAATTCAGTTATCAATTTGGATACCACTGGGAACCACCTGTGACTTGCAGTGCTCTCAGCTATGCACAGGTTCCAATTTGCTAATGGCTGAGCTATACAATACTGAAATATCTGGATTTTGCTATACATAACTAGTAGAAATTATGGAAATTCAAGTTTCTAATATCTAGCAATAGTTGGAAAAGCTGGATAGATAAAGACACAACTAGATTCAAACTATGAGCCACTACCTGATAATGCCACCATTTCAAGACCCAGGAAGGTGGCAAAGTAGGGAATAGAAAAGAGTGACTGGCTAATGGTAGCCAGGCAGCAGCAAGACACAATGAGGAGACTTCAAAGGCTGCCCCACAGATATTCTCTATTAGGACTTTCTAACTGTGTGGTGTTACTGACTGCTAATAATTTAAAATGCTACCCCTCCATAGTTATTGTTTCTAGTCAGAATCTATGGAAATGTCTGTTTCTGCTTTTCATAGGCATCCTAGTGACCATATTTTTTTAATAAATATGCAAGTTTTTATCTTCAGTTCTTAGCTGAAAATTTTCAAAACAAGTCTCTACTAAAAGAAAATCAAATCTCTGTATTGTACAATCTCATGGTAGGGGTGGAGAATGACATGAATGTTCTATACTCACAGACATATATTTATGTGACCCTGTTAGTTGCCTACATAACAACCACCTCTCCTTCCTCACAATCCCAATTTATATTAATGTAGTCCCCACACAGTTCATGTGACTCAGTGGAAAATGACCCATACCAGCTGTAGGGGTGGATTCTGATTAGTCCAAGATGAGCATGGTAAAGCTATTCCTCTCAACAGTGATTGGTTCAGTAATGCAGGCTCAAACCAATTGGCACATGACAGTATCAAACAACTGCTACTGATCCAGAGGTGAGCCCAATATGTAATTTGGTCCAATCTAATTATGCTGTGACTGAGGGACTTTCCTCCCACTCCCACTGGATGTGAACAAAGAAGGATGTATCCTTAGATGCTGTCAAGATCCACTGAACCACCAGGACAGAATCCATCTAAAGACCAGCCAACACACATAGAAGGGATGAGCTAAAAGAAACACTGAGAAGCTGAGCCAGAGCCTTGATCATACTGTGCAATCATACTGTCTTCATGAATAATAAATATCCTTGTGAATTTAGCTAGCTTGAATTGAGATTTCTCTCACTTGTAGCCAAAAACATCCTGATTGGCATTATGAATTTTCTATAGATGTTTTATGAATATAGATAGTTATATATTTAGAGAAAGTATCTGAAGGCTCCTGTGGTAATTTAAGGCTTTTATGGACCCCAGAAAAGATCATGTCCTTAGAATTAATCCATTCCTGTGATATGTAGACCTACTGTAGAAGGCCCTTTTGATTAGATTACTTCAGTAAAACGTGACCCAGGTTGGGTCTTAATCTTATTACTAGAGTCCTTCATAAATGTGATGATTACAAAGAGACACATAGGAGCTCAGAGAGAAACCCTCAGAAGCTAAGAGAGAAAGCCACAAGAGCAAGAAGCTGAAATCAATGGAACCCAGGAGACAGAAAGCCACAGGAGCAGAGAGAAAGCCAGAAGAAGCCAGAAGCTGAAAGCAACGAGACCTGGAGGAGAAAGGAGAGACACAGATGCTGCTATTGTGCTTTGCCATGTGACAGGAGTCCAGGATCACTGGAAGTAGGTTTTGGAGAGAAAAGCATCACCTGATGAAGCCTTGATTTGGACATTTTCCCGGCCTCAGAACTGTAAGCTTTTAAGCTAATAAATCCCCATTGTAAAAGCCAACCCATTTCTGGTATATTGCTTTCAGCAGCTTTTAGCAAACTAAAACATCTTCCTAACAAGTGAAATTTCACCTCTAATAAGTGGCACTAGAGTGGTAGCTTGGGGGCTGATAATCGCAATGAGAATGTTTTATGTTTCATTGCTATTCTTTTTCTTTCCACAATAAATATATGCTGTATTCACAACTTTTTAAATAAAAATGTTTTTGAAGGAGGTAAGGTGAGGAGTTTGACTACTAGATCTTTCAAGGACTCTTCCACACCCGAATACAATGACTTTCTTCTTTATTATTATTCTAAGTGGCTTCAAACTACCAATTTCAAGAGAAAATGCCATGCCAGACAAGGTTCATGGTATGTGCCTAGTCTAAACACCACACACGTGGCAAGAGCTACTTTTCTACAGTAAACCCTGCTCTCCTGGTTATAGCCTGTTAGCCTAGGTATAGACACCTGACCCAGATGCACTTCCTGTCCTTGGCTGAAAAGTTTCTCTTTCTACTAATAATCAGACAGAAAGAGAACTGTTTAACTTTCAGCAGTGGGAATGTAGGATCAACATACAGAAGAACTTCCTGTCTAATTGCTACAACATATGAAGTCATCTGTGATAGATTGAATTATGGACCCCAATTTAGACAGGTTCTTAATCTTAATCTGTGTCTCTGTGGGTGCAAACTCATTGTAAATAGGACCTTTTGAAGATGTTATTTTTAGTTAAGGTGTAGCAAACCAAACCAGGGTGGGCCTTAACCCGGATTACTGGTGGCCATATAAAGAGAAGCCAGCAGACATAGAAACAAGAAAGAAGAGGACATTGCCATGTGACAGGGGGCAGAAATACAAACCATGGAAACCCAACAGTTGCCAGCAGCCAGGACCCAAATGCTACAGATTTTCAGGAGAAAGTAATTCTAAATGATATCTTGATTTTGGACTTCTTCTAACCTCAAAACCATGGGCCAATAAATTCTCATTATTTAAGCCAACTCATTGTATGGTATTTGTCAAAACAGCTGGCAAACTAAGACATCATCTAACCTACATAATCAGAGTATGTGATTCACTTACAGGTTTTTATCTATTATATATCTATTATATATCTATTATATATTTCTCTTCACCTTGTGTATCAGTTTGATGATATTTCTCTTCACCTTGTGTATCAGTCAGCCAAAGGTGTGCTGATGCAAAGTACCAGAAATCTGTTGGCTTTTATAAAGGGTGTTTATTTGGGTGTAGAAGCTTACAGTCACAAGGCTTTAAAGAGTCCAACTCAGGGTACCGTAAGAGGTACTTTCTTACCCAAAGTCATTTGCCACGTGTTGAAGCTAGACGGCGGGTGATGTCTGCAAGGGTTCAGCCTTCCTCCTTCCTTTTAAGGCTCCGTGTTCCCACCTTCTGCTGATCTCAGCTGTAGGCTGGCGTAAGGCTCATTGGTCTCCCCGGAGCTCATTTCTTTCGAGGCTCAGCTGCTGTAGTCTCTTCACAAGGTCAGCTGTAGACGATCAGGGTCATCTCTCTTCCTGGGGCCTCAGGATCCTCTGTGTATCTTCACTGCGTATCTACTTCTGTGTAAGAGTCTGTTTTATCCCCACCAAGGGGGTGGGGACTCAACCCTGCATGCCCTAATGACATGGTCGAATCAAAGCCCTAATCTTAACATAATTTAATCAAAGACATCTCAGTTGAATCTAATACAATCAAAGGCTATCACGCCCAGACAAACAGACCAGTTTACAAACATAATTAAATATCTTCTTTGGAATTCATAAATAATATCAAACTGCCACAGCTTGTGAAAACTCATGCTACCCTAATTTTGCCTGAATCTTTCTAATAAATTCCCTTCTTGCTTAAGGATTCAGAGGCATGTTCCTGATACTAGCAATCAAGAGTCCTAACTAAGATAACTAGGGAATTGAAGTATAACTGTTTACTTATTACTTACATAGTTGATATCCAGATTTTTTTAATCTTCAGAGAAGCATATTCAGTGAATGCCTAAGTAGACGTATCTGTTTACCATGGCAGGGTAGGTGACTGGCAGCCTTTAGGTTGCATAGAGTGAAGAAGAAATGGCCCTCCCAAATGATACAGCCCTGGGCTGAAGGAAACTAAAGGCAATGCCACATCTTTTAGAAATAACTAAAAAGAAAATACATATTTTACCTTAACTGTATTTTATATGCTGCCTCATTTCAAGAAGTACTTAAGGGAGGATATTATGGATTGAATCTTGTCTCCCACAAAGACATGTTCAAGTTCTAACCTCTGTGGATGGAAACCCATTTATAAATAGGGTCTTTAAAGATCCTACTAAGGGGAGCGGATGTGACTCAAGCAATTGGGCACCCGCCTCCCACACGGGAGGTCCCAAGTTTGGTTCCTGGTGCCTCCTAAAGATGTGCAGACGCAATGAGCTGACATAATGAGCTTACACAATGAGCTGACGAATGAGCAGAAACAATGAGCAGATACGAGCAGGGAGCAGGTGTGGCTCAAGTGGTTGGGCACCCACCTCCCACATGGGAGGTCCTGGGTTCAGTTCCTAGTGCCTCCTAAAGAAGACCAGCAGACAACAAGTGGACACAATGAGTGGACACAACGAGCAGACAATGAGAAGACACAATGAGCAGAGACAATGAGCAGACACAATGAGTAGACAACGAGCAGACAGATGAGGGAGCCATGGTGTGGGGGAGAAATAAAGATCCTATTAAGATGAGGCCAAGTTGAATCAGGGTGGGCCTTAATCCAATACGTCTGGAGTTCTTATGAGCAGAGAAACTTTGGACAAGGAAGTAGGAATGAGTGGGAGACAAATGGCCATGTGATGAGGGCAGAAATTGACTTATGGATTGCCTCTGGAGAAAGCCCAGCCCTGCTGACACCTTGACTTTAGATTCTAGTCTCCAAAACTGTGAGAAAAATATTGCAACTGTTTAAGCCAACCAATCCATGGTATTTGTTACAGCGGCCCTGGCAAACTAAGGCAAAGAATTAGAAAAATACATACAATATCAAAAAATTTTCTGTATAATATTAGATGAAAAAAAGGATGGGGAAAAGATAACGCCTATGACACAATTATCATCAAACTGCATGCCATAGATCCTGTACATTTTACTAGATGTGGGTCACATATTTGACTCTGAGTTTCCTAGCAAACAACTCAAAGAAGCAAACACAATCACTTTATATAATTTCAGAATGTCCATAAAATAAAAATATCTGTCTGTTTTTTCAAGACACACAAAAATGAGGAGAATTTCTCCCAAAGGAGCTTCAAAGAAGGTCATAAGAATTGGTAAATCATGTCATCATTTAAAGTTACATAGTTCCTCCAAAATAAGAAAGGCTTTTTTTTTTTTTTTTTTCAAATAACTGATGTTACTTTACTAGTGCATTCACGGTAAATGTGGTATTTTCATGCTGCTTTTTGCTTTTTTATGTTAACAAAGCTTTAACTTTTTTTTTTAAGATTTATTATTTTTATTTATTTACCCCCCTCCCCCATTGTTTTGTGCTTTCTCTCTGCTCTGTGTCCATTTGCTATGTGCTCTTTGTGTCTGCTCGTCTCCTCTTTAGGAGGCACCAGGAACCGAACCTGGGATCTCCTATGTGGGACAGAGGCGCTCAATTGCTTGAGCTACCTCAGCTCCCTGCTTTGTTGTGGCTCTCATTATGTTTTCCTCCTTGTATGTCCTTGTCTCATCATCTTGTGTCAGCTCGCCACACCTGCCCATCACACCAGCTTGCTGTCCTGCTTGTCTTCTCCAGGAGATACTGGGAACCGAACCTGGGACCTCCCATGTGGTAGGCAGGAGCACAATCGCTTAAGCAACATCCACTTTCCAGAAGGGCTTTTTTGTGCTTATGATGTAAGCACATAGTAGGTACCTTGAACACAGTAGGTACTTCAAAAATATTGACTGCAAGAATAATCAATGTAATTGAATTTTTTAAATAACCAGTTGAATTAGATATTTACATTCTTGGAAGGCAAATATTTATTGCAGCCTTCCTTAATAAGATTAATTAAAGATTTCTACTGATGTTCAAATATTAATGTTTTCACCAACAAAAGAACAAGAGCAGCAGCCAACGCAACTCAGATATTCCTTAGCAGTTTGTTGTTTTTGTTTTAGATGATTCCAAAATGTGAAAAACATGATTATAACTGTACGTATGTAAAGTTTCTTTTTCACTAACAAGAGAAGCAAGAAACTGTTTAAATTAGAGCAAAGAAATTTAGGTTAGACATTAAGAGGAACTTCTTGGGGGTACTTATGAGGTCTTTAAGGCATCCAAACTTCAGAATTCTATCCTTGACTGACTTAGAAATAATCTTTCTTCTTTGGATTGTTCCTTAGTTTGTAATAACATCAGTTATCATAATTCTGCCACCCAAACAATAATGAAAATAGCACTTTCACTTGAAGTTGGACTAAAGGTTTCTCCCAGAAGTAGCTTATGACATGATAGCAGAAAATTAGAAAAAAATAATCAAAATAGGAACTGTGTCATCCAGATGTAAAAAACATCCAGACCATTTGAAACAAATGGATATTTGAATTACTTAGATTTATCACACAAATACTTTCCTGGATTGTTTTTCATACAGTTGTTTAATATGGTATAGATAGGGGCCAATTTCTTCAATTAGCTCTAGACCTCCTATTGAGCAGAGGCAGTCTTTTAAACTATCACAAAATATAGTACTATAAAAACATTAAAATTTTATAAAACCTATATTATCAATGAAGCTTATATAGTTACTGAAGACTATAAGGAATTCTTAGCTCTTATTTAGAAATTTATTATAAATTTCAACATAAACTTTTCTATTCCAACAAGCAATTATTTTATCAATTCTGAAATTATATTTGCTATATAAAAGAATTATATTTAATATATATATAAGAATTGACCCCACCCAACTTCATCTTTATCACTTTTTACTAATTGCATTGTTTACTTGAATTACTTATGCAAAACAGTATTTGGCTATTCAAAATAATGTTGCTCAATTTTAATTGAATCCTCCAGCAAGCCAGCATGCAGCGTCTCAGCTTGCATAGTAATTCATCAATACATTCATTATGCATTTCTTATGGTTAGAATGGGATTAAAATGAGAGATTTAGTTGAATATATGTCTGCTTTTCCTTAGGCAGAAAAAAGAAGAAATAAATTACAAGTATAAAGTTAGCTTTTTCTAAGAAATTTAAATGTTTTATAATATTATACCAATTATTTTTAACTTTACCTTAAGGAATTAAAAACATATCTATCTGTACCCAAGGTACGGGCATTTTTATCTACAATCAAGGGATGGATGACTTGAAGCCCATAGCTGCTAGTTAGTTGGCCCAAAGTAATAGATGGGTCAGTGGAAGAGATTCTTCCAGAACCCAAAAGTCAAACTCCTGCTGTTAGGGAAGTCACAGGCACCTGGTAAGCAGCCATTGCCCAGACCTCTCCTACCCCCACCTCCTTATCTTGGGCAGTCACAAGCACATGCCAAGTGGCCATCCTCCAGCCTTCAGCTACCCCGCCTCCTTTTCTATTATGTGCCATTCTACAACCGGTGGAAATCCGAAGTCTAATTTTAAAAAGCCAGCCAGAACTTAAACCCAGAAACCAGCTCCAGATGCTAATCAAGGCAAGAATTCTCAGTAGCAGGGTCCCCTCGCCCCACCAGGTGGATAAAAACCTCACTCAAACAGTGTGAATTTGTCTCTCTTCAGTGTGCAGAGCTACCATCTACCCACCCTGACCTGAGAAGTTTTGGCCACCCCAGGCAACCAGCCACGATGGGATTTCTTACCCTGCTCTTTTGGACTCTTTGTGCTGTGTAAGAAACAAAGAGGTTATTTGCTCTTCTGGACTCTTTATGTTGTACAAGTAATAAAGAGATAGATTGATCTCTCTTCTCTGGTGCAAAGTAGGTCATGTGGAGCTTCCATCCATCAACCCCAACCTGGAGCAGTTTTGAGCTACCCCAGGAGACCAGCTATGATGGGACTTCTTCACCCTGATTTCTTCAGATTCTTTGTGCTGTGTAAGTAACAAAGACGTTGTTTGGCTTTCTGGACATTTTATGCTGTGCAAGTAATAAAGAGGTCATTTGCTGAAGGTTTCTGTTGTATCCATGAGCCTGTGTTCCATATTGTAACAACTCCCTCCACCCCTGCCTCTTTCAGTGCAGTTTCTATGACTTAGACCAGGCATTTATACATTTATAAGTGTAATTAGAAGGACCACTTTGTATGCCATCAGCAGTTGCAAACTGACAGCTGGAACAGAATTCTGTTCTGCATTTAGAAGTGATTTTTTGGCCAGCCTGGTGTTTGTGATTTTTTTGTAAACAGCTTTGAACATCTGTAGGCCAGTGTACACTGCACAGTTCACCAGAACCCTTAACACGGCCGAGGTCTAGCTCTGGTGACTTCACTCCTTCGGATGGCCTGCTAATGCCGAAGGTTTTGAGCTCAAGGTTTTGAGGTCTGTGAACTCTACTTCCACTTAAAACTTTATTGTCATTCATCTTTAAAGGTCTTATTTTATAGTTTTCTTATTGTCATTCTTTCAGTCTACCAACCCAATCTCCCTGTCATAGATGAACACTGTCAAATGTATTCATACAGCAAATATTTATTGCATCCTTACAAGTATGGTCTAAGTATAGCTGATAGAAAAGGAAATAGGAAACAAATTATCCTGCCCTCCTGGAGAGGATATAAACAAATGCTGATTAGTGCTATGCTTGGAGGAAGAGGAAACTACATCTGACTTGATGCTTTTAAAGGATTAGTTTGGCTGCCATGTTTAGGATACTCTGAGGAGGCAAGAGTAGAAGGAGGAAACAAGCTATGAGGCTACTTCAATGATCCAGGCAAGAGATGAATGGAATATACTCCTCAGTAATGGCCTCAGTGTAGGAGGTTAGAAGTGAGCAGATTTGGATATATATTGAAGATAGAGTTTATAGGCCTCAATAGTTTGAGGTATGAGAGTAAGAGACTGTGGTAGTTTGAGGCTTTTGTGGACCCCAGAAAAGATCCTGTCCTCAGAGCTAATCCTTACTTGTAAGTGTGAACTTGTAGGTGGGACCTTTTGATTAGATCACTTCAGTAAAGCATGACCGAGGGTGAATCTTAATACTCTTACTGGAGTCCTTTATAAATGGGATGAATACAGAGAGACACACAGGAGCTCAGAGAGGAGCTCACAGAAGCTGAGAGAGAAAGTCACAGATGGAGCAGCCAGAAGCTGAAAACATCAGAGCCCAGAGGAGAAGGCAGACACCACCATGTGGCTTTCCATGTGACAGGGGAGTCTAGGATCACCCACAGCTGGTCTTTGGGAAGAGAGAGTTGCCTGATGATGCCTTAATTTGGACACTTTCTCACCCTCAGACCTCTAAGTGTGCAAGTCAAATGCCCATTGTCAAAAACCAACCCATTTCTGGTATACTGGTTTTGGCAGTTTTTAGCAAACTAAAACAGAGACAAAGAAGGATGATTGCATGGCTTTTGTCAATTCCTGAGATAAGGAAGGCTGGGAGAATAGAAGGTTGGGGAGTAGAAGGAGGAGCTAAGTTTTGGTCAAGTGAAGTGTGAGATGCCTATTTGAAAGCTTAGTGGAGTTCTCTCACAGACAATTCAATAAATGATTCTGGAGTTCAGGTGAAAAGGTGGGGTTATAGACAAATATTTTGACTTATAAATAAGAACACCATGGAAATGGAAACAAATACCTCTTTTTGTGTACTCAGAAAAGAGGTCTTAGGACTGAGCATGCCCTGGAGAACTCCACCATTTAGAATTAAGGATGAAGAGGAGCATCCATCAGAGAACACATAGGACTGGCCAGTGAGGCAGGAAAGTATGATGTCCTGGAAGCCAAGTGAAGAATAAACTAAAGTACACAGTGGTGGACCAGCAGCATCAACGTCACTAGAAACTTATTAGAAATGCAGATTCTCAGGCCCCACCCCAGAACTTCTAAATCAGAAAACTGGATTTTAGCCAGTCTTTCAGGACATCTGATACACACTAAAGTTTGAGAACCAAAGGAATACAGTAAAGAACAGAGTAAAGGTGATGTTGAAAAGGAATTATGGCAGTGGATGTGGCTCAAGTAGTTGGGCATCCATCTGCCATATGAAGGGACCCGGGTTTGCTCCCTGGGACCTCCTGGTAAAAATAAAAATAGAAAGCATGCAGGTGAGCCACTGGCCCACGCACATGCATAGCAAGCCAGGCCGCCCAGCAAGCCACCAGCCCACACGCACACACAGCAAGCCAGACCCCACCGAGCCATGAAGCAAAATGATGACACAGCAAGGGAGAAACACAGGAAAGAGCCAAGATGAGATGCACCAGAAACCAGGAACTGTGGTGGTGCAAGTGGCAGAGCACCTCTCTCCCACATCGGAGGTCCCTAGGATTGAATCCTGGTGAAGACTGGAGGAGAAGGATGAGAAGAGAAGGCAGGAGAACATACACAGAGGATCACCCAGTGAATGGACACAAACAGCAAGTGGTGGGGAGGGAATAAATAAAGCAAAATAAATAAATCTTAAAAAGAAAGAAAAGGAATTACAGTGGTCCCGAGAAGTATTTGCTAGAGCCCAAACTGAATATATACCCATTAAACTCTGTGAGCTGTGCTAGATTTTAAAGCATTTTTCTTTTGCAGTACCAGGTGATTTTTATATAACTAGCTTTGTGGATCGAGTATATTTAGGAGTCTTCCTTTGTTTTCATTTTCACCAGATTTGTCTTACCACATACAGTAGCTATTGTTTCAAGGGCCTTGTGCGATAGATATCCCTACTTCTTTTGGAAACAGGTCTTACCACTCTCCTCACCCCTTTCCCACCATCCTCAGCCACTTACGATCCACATTATAAGTTTGAATATAAAATAAACTCACATGAAAAACCTTTCCATACAGGACAAAATTCCAAAATCTATGTTTTTAGACCATTGGTTCCCAAATATGGCCTATCATCAGATTCAGCTGGAGAGTTTTTTGGGTTTTGGTTTTTGTGTGCTTTTTTAAATGTAGATTCCTGGGCCCGACTCCAGACCTAGCAAAATAGAATCTTGGAGGTAGGCCCAGAATCTGTATTTTTTTTTAAATAAATTTTAAAAAACCTCCCCAGTTGATTTTGATAACTAGCTAGGCTTGGGAGTGACTGCTATACACTTTAAGTGCTTTGGAAATTCAGGAATCACCAAAATCTGTCAGGGCTGAGCAGTCAGAGAAAACTGTGGTTTTGACTGAGAAGAAAGAAGGTCAACTGTAGCAGGCTGTAGATTAATAAGCAGAGAAAAAGCCATCGGTTCTCTGTGTGAGCAATAATATAACAAGGGTAAGAGGTAAGGTGAGCTGGTGCATTTGTGGTCTATGAGATAATTATACTCACCAGAAAGCAGAGGAGGTGCAGTGCAAGAAATAAGAGATAGGTTAGGCAAGGAGGCACGTTAACAGTTAGTTCCAGTAAGTAAGAGCTCAAGCTTCAAAATAAATGTGTGACACAAAGAACTTGAGAAAGGGAGTTATGACCCTCCCTGAGTGTAGCCCAGCTCTGCACTAACAAGCTAAAGCCCCTAGACAGGTGATTCTGGGCCATGATTCTGGGCTAAATGAGATTTCATCCAGACTTGTGATTCTGGGTTAAATGATAAGACATAACTAAATGGCTTCTAAGATTTGTCGCAAGTCTAACCTTTGTGATTCTATTTATGCATCCCACTATTTCATCATTTCCAGTGAGTCCCTTTAAACATTATTTGCTGTACTTTGAATTTTACTTCTCTCCACTTTGGAGAGAATAAATTACCAAGTAATATGGGTGATTGTGAGTGGTTATTTTTCACTAATCTCACAATAGGAAGTCCTGCATCTACATTCCAGTAACAATCAATCTGGAACAATACACATTTTTCTCCAAGGTTTGCTCTAGAGACTTTGTGACTTGAATACAGATTTGTCGACTGAGATAAGGCCTTAAACACACACACACACACACACACACACAAGATGGATTCATATGCCATGTCAACCTTGAAGAATAAACCTCTGCAGTAAACAACATGTTAGATACATCTGATGTGACAAGCACTTCTGTGGTAGTGCCCATTTTTCCCTTGGGACTTAATGATATATAAAAAGGTAATATACCCGCAGGATAAAGACTACACCTTCTATTTCCAGGTACACTTGATACAACCCAAAATCAATTTTCTCTTCTTTTTGAAGTTAGCTCCAATCTGTCAAGATTCATCGCTCTGTGGCCTCATCTCCAGTCATGTTCCTTTTTCCATCATATTATTTAATGACTACCATTGCAAATCACAGAGATGAAGATTCAACAGGAGATAAAAGGTTGTTGCTGAAATAGAGAATTTAGTATTACCCACCTTAATACCGCCTTACTGAAAGCTCATGAGATTATTCTCAGGAACAGTTTCTTAGTTTAGTTTTTTTCCCTATGAAGTGAAAAATAATGTCCAAAGGAGATTTCAAGGACAAAGGAATTATGAGAAAAATCTACAAAAGAAGCAAAAAGAAAGATG
>JAQZBX010013017.1:23979-40537 GCA_029593785.1 Cabassous unicinctus
AAAAAAAAAAAAAAAAAATCTCCAGCTAAAGAGCACCAAAACCAAACACATTAATTGTTTACTGGCCTATGTTGACTAAGTTTAAGAATTAAAAAAAAAAAAACCAGCATATAACAGGGTTTCTACAGCTAACAATCTGGTGAATAAGGATAATGTCAGGACAAATGTTACAAAACAATAAAAGCCAGTATATACTTGTTATGTTAGACATAAAACTGAGCACATGTAAGATGAATGACAAAAACAGGGGTCTTTCTTACTGTAACTATCAGGGATGATTTTGTGAAAGATCAGATTTGAACTAGACTTGGAGGTGGATCAGCAAAGTTAAAGATCTTAATATTTTCAGGGTGGCCTTTGAACGTCCTGTCAATTCTACCACCTAAATTTATTTTTAAATTTTTATTACAGTATTTGTGTGTTTACAGAATAATCATGCAGAAATTACAGTTTCCATATAACTCCCTCACACACACAATTTTTCTTTTCTCTTTTTTTTTTAACAATTTATTGAAGTATATAATTCCTACATGAACATACATAAACTATAAGTGTTCAGTAAACATCGTGAACTTACAAAACAAACATGCATAACATCATACAGGGTTCCCACACATCACTCCCCCACAAACACCCTGCATTGTTGTGAAACATTTGTTAACAAATCATTAAAGAGCATCGCCAAAGTATTACCACTAACTATAGTCCATATCTCCCTCCTCTATACATTTTTTTTAAAGGATTTATTTATTTATTTATTTACTTTTATCCATTTTTACTCCCCCACCACCACCACTGTTTTTGCTGTTTCTGTATCCATTCACTGGGTGACTCTGTGTCCGTTTCCTGACCTCCCTTCTCATCCTTCTCCTCTTGTCTTCACTGGGATTCAATCCTCAGAACCTCAGATGTGGGAGAGAGGCATCTTACCACCTGTGCCACCTTAGTTCCTGGTTTTTTGGTGCATCTCATCTTGGCTCTCCCTTGTGTCACTCTTCTGTTATGTCATCATCTTGATGCGTGCATCGCGGGGCCTGGAGGCTTACCCGCGGATGGGACCTAATGGTGCACCTGTGTGCAGGGCCTGACAGCTCACCCGTGGACAGGGCCTGGTGGCGCACCCACGCATGGGGACTGGTGGCCCATGAGCTGTCTATATTTTTCTTTTTTTTGAATTTTTACCAGGAGGTCCCAGAGATCAAACCCAGGTCCCTCCATAAGGAAGACGGATGCCCAACCATCCAAGCCACATCTATTCCCCTGTTATATTTCTTAAGGTTGACCAAAGATACCCAAAGTTACAATCTTTTCCCATACAGGATGGCCATATAATAAATCAGGCTTAGTTTATCACCAGCATTCCAAAAACCAGGCCTAGGGAGAAAAACTAGGTCTGGGGACACATGCATGGTTTCTAATATAGTGAATGTTTAGCCTACCCTGATTATCACATCAGGACAGCGAGAATATTCACAGCAATTTTTCTTATTATTAATATTTTGAGTTCAATCTTTGTGATATATGGTTCTATGGGTCTATTTTATTCTAGTAACATATATACAACTCAAAATTTCCCATTTTAACAGCTTTCGAATATACAATTCACTGGAGTTAATTACATTCACAATGCTGTACTACCATCACCACCTTTCATTACTAAAACGTTTCCATCATCCCAAATAGAAACCCTGTACCAATTAAGCATTAACTCCTTTCCCACCTCCACCCTGACCCTGTATTCTAGTTTCTGACTCTATGAATTAGCATATTCTAATCATTTCATAAGTGAGCTCACACAGTATTTCTTTTGTGTCTGGCTTATTGCATACCTCCTAAGTGTATTTTGCATTTGTTCCCTTTGCTCCATCTCCTCTGCCACTGCCTCATTCAAGTCACCACCATCTCTCACCTGAATGCCTACAACAGTCTTGTTTCTGCTTCCCCTTTAGCTCCCTTAATTCATTCCCCCTTTGACGACAATGGATTTCTTAAAACCTACACAGAATGATGTCTTGCCCCAGTCTAAATCTCTGCAGAAGCTACCCATTGGGTAGCATTTTCTGATAAAATCCAAATTTTTTCATATAACCTACAAGGCCCTACCTGATCTGGGCCTTTAAATGTCTCTTACCTCATCTCAACACACTCTCCCCACCCTTCACTGTATAGACCTACTTTCAGTTCCTGGGACATTGCCACCTCATTGCCCTTGCCTGTCCTTTTTTACTGCTGTAGGGTGCCTGGCACATAGGAGCTGCCCAATAAATATATGTGGAAAAAGGAATAATTATTTCTTCTTCTGGTCTGTAAGCTCCACAAAGACAGAGTAAGTTGCTACATGGTACGTGGGAACATAGGCTCAGCCACAACAGAAACTTTCAGAGAATGATTGCTTTATTATTTGCACAACACAAAGGGCCCAAAAGAGTAGGGAGAAAGAGCCCATTGTGGCCAGTCACCCAGGGAGGCCAACTGATCAGGTACCCCACTTCACAATGGAGGGGAGAGGCACCTATGCTGTGTGAAGGTGGGGTATTTAAACAACTCAGAACGAGATGTGGGAGGGTCTCTCTCAGAGTTCCCACTCTGATAAGCTGCTAGGGCTGCTAGTTCCCGGTTGTTGGGGTTTTAGGTATGGTCAGGCCTTTTCATTAGACCTAACTTCCCGTCCCCACCCCAAGCTGCAGAATGGAAATTACTGCAACATTGGCACACAATAGAAAAGGAGACGGGGGTAGGTGAGGGCTGGGAGATGGCCGCTAGGTGTGTTCAGTGACTTCCCAGCAGGTGCCATGTTTGTTTCATTCCCCACTGTATCCCAGAAGCCAAAACAGCACCTAGCACAGAGTTGGTGCTCCATAAAGAGTTATTGCAAGAAGAACAGAACAAAAGATAGAAGGTAGTTTCTGAGTAATATTTGGGTAATCTAGGCACCTTTATAAAATGTATATATATATATAATAACATTTATGTAAACAAATGCACATATATGCATATGTATTTATATATCATTTTACAAATAAAAAAAAAAAAAAAGATAGAAGGAAAGAAGGAAGGAGGGAATAGGGAATGAAGAAACAAAGAAAGGAATGAACAAAAGAATTGAATGAAAAAATACCAATTCTGCTGCATGAGTTTTGCTTTAAGGACGGGTTATTATCCTTGTCATTTTGATATCCTTTGAATGCACATAAAAGCGCCATGACCTATCACAAAATAAATGATAAGAAAGCCTATGTTAGCATTCACTCTATTAGAATTGTTTTATAACTATCAATTTGACTAAATGTGCTGTTTTGAAAAACAATGAGTTGTAATAAAAATTTCATAATTATTTTTAAATTAGCCCCAAAACATTATCACTAATACCTCCTGCTTATATTACCAAATGCCAACTAATAACAAAATACACACGTTTTCAGTCATTTAATAAGTTACTTACATGGATATTAGAAGGATTAGGTACATTATAGGAACATTTTAATAACATCCACAAAGTCGTTTGAGTCTGATAAAATAATTGCAGATGCACAGAAAAACATTGTGTTATTCTAATGCTGGAGGCAAAATTACTTCAGTGACACCAGCAAAATGAGTTGTACTTTTTATTTAACAAACATACACCATCAAGGCTGCTTCATATTTAGTAACACAGGGTATACCTGGCAGTAGTAAAGTATTATGAAAGGAAAAGTGTTTTGCACCCTTTCTTGTAAATTATTCTTTCTTTCCTATTATCCATGTGTTAAGAGATTTAAAATGCAAAAAAGAAGAAAAAAACAGGTACCATTTTTTTTAAGCACAGAGATGTTCATGGCACTAGACCAAAGTTAGTAGCCAAATCACACTATGTCAGCCAACAAGGAATTTATAATATTGTATGAAGACAGTGAAATCACGGAAAACAGAATGAAATTAACTGTATTCTCAAGAAAGCTGCAAAGACCTCTTATTAAGAAATTTGATCGCATATGGTATACTTTGTTGGGTATACACAAGATCTAAAAGTACAAATTTGTCCTCATCACCACAATTTAAATTTTAATTTCACAAGGAACTCAATTAAGTATTTTTCTTAAACCAGAAAAATGAACTTTAAACTGATTTTCAGATGAAAGTAAATGTAACTTAAATCAAGGATATTGGAATAAAAATTTCCTAAAATTGAATCACCTGTGATTTTGTTCTAAGAGTACTGGACCAGTTTTTATGAGACAAGATTTCTCCAAAGACAATTCACTGACATCTCAGGAATTGCTTCTCTGAAATTCTTAATAACCTTAATAATTCTCTTCTCTGTCAATTTATATGATTGATTTAATTGACCTTCTGTTGATATGTGGTTGCAGCAGTTCTTAAATTTGGAAATATTTTATTAAAACATATTAACATTTTTGTGATTGTGGCTGAAAGGGGTAGTCTGGGGACATAAATATCAATTGAAAGAAAGTTAGAGGATAATCTAAGGACTGTGTAAGATAGTGAATTCGGTGGTAGATGAGGGTTGTGGTTAATAGTATAAATACAAGAATGTTCTTCTATGAGCTAGAATAAATATACAACACTATTACAAGGTGTTAAGAATATGGTGATATATGGGGGAAATACAACTTATATAACTTATGGACTGTAGTTAACAATAATATTGTAATATTTTTGCATCAGCAGCAAAGAAGGTACTATGTCAAGGCTAATGGTCAACAATAGTGGGGTATAAGGGGTTTGGAGATTTTTTTCCTTTTGGAGTAATGAAAATGGTCTAAAATTGACCAGTTGATGACAGCATAATGCTGTGATAAAATTGAGAGCCACTGAGTATACACTTTGGATGGACTGTATAAGGCATGGAACTGTATAACACAGTGAAACTCATGGTGGAAGATGGACTGTGGTTAACAGTACAAATATGAGAACATTCTCCCGATGAACTATAACAAATATACAATACTAATACATGTTGTTAGTAATAGGGTGGTTTATGGCAAAAAATACACCATATGTAAGCTATGGACTAAAGTTAGCAGTAATATTTTGATTATTTTCTTTCATAGTTTGTAACAAAGGTTTCACAACAATGCAAAGTATTGGTGATGGGGAAATACATGGGACCCTTGTATGATGATATGCATGTTTGTTTTATAAATTCACAACTTTACTGTACACGTATTGTTTATGTATACTTCTCTAATAAAAAACTGGTAGAAATAAAAAAACATATGAACATTTTTACTTTTGATTTATATTGCCAATTTTCCTCCGGAAAGATTGTGCAAATTTTCACCCCCACTAGCCTGCCACTTGGTCTTTTCTTTATCTTTCTTTTTAAAAGAGCATTTTGTTGCTGATTTTTATATACTATAAAAATAAAAGCTAACATTTATTGAGAACTTGTCTTAGCAGACACTGTGCTACACACTTACACGTATCATTTCATTTGAAAGTTGAGAAATCTGATGTTTAAAGACAAGTATATTGCAAAAGCCCTTTACATATTAAGTGAGAGCTAAGATTTGAATTTAAGTCATCTGGCTTCATAGCCTTTTACTTAAATTACAACATTATATGTGATTTAAATAACTGATAATTAATTAATTGATCAATAATTGGCAATTGGTGATTAATTGCTGATTAATGATATTACATTTTCTTATGTTTACTGCTTGTTTGTAATTTTGATGCTGTCAATTCATTCATATATTTATTCTCCACCATTATAGACTCTATGTAAATGATGTTGAGTGAAAAGACACAGCCCAGAGCAGGAAAGATAACAAACTCAGATTAGAGAAAGACAGGCATGCAGGATCAAAGATTTGATTTTTAAGCCCATTCCCGGGATTGATGGTTATAGAAGGCCAGGGTCAGGACTGCTGCTTAAAAGGGCCCTAGGTTGGACCCTATAATAAGCTGAACAGCCCAAAATCCCACTCCCAAGACCTGGAAGTAAAGTCTGAGATATGGGGCAGCCACAGGACAGATGCATTCTTGTGAGACAGGGATTGGAGCTAGAGTATAAGGATGTGGCTTCCTGGGTTGGAAAGAGATAAGAAGATGAACATGAAAAGACTCATAGCTCCATTTCCTGACAGGACACCCACACGCGCTGGACTTATAAACAAATGGACCCAATGTATGTGAGATGAGAAAGGCACAGGGTAGGTCAACCACCTTACCAAGATAGCTTTGGCCCTCTCTAACTTAACTGTACCCTTTAACCACGTCAAACAAATGTACTCATCAGTTGGCCTTATTTCTACAGACCCACTAAACTGCAGGAATCTTGGGTTTCCACAGCCTGGAAAAGCAGCATTTTGCAGAGAGGAAAACAGTCTCCAAATCGACAAGATTATGAACAAAGTAACCTTTGACCAATTACATCATCAGAGATTGAATATAATATGCAATTAGAAATGTTTTCCTGAACTAAAATTGAAAAATCTTAGCCAATTCTACCACGAAGGGAAGGTGGAAGATGCCATCTGAGCATTGGAGCAGAGGCATCCATACCAGAACAGCCATGAGAGTATCATCTTGAACACAGTAAGGAATTGTTCTTATCAGTTACTTATGTGAAAAGAAACTAGAAGTTTGCCAGAAGATCTTTGTATATCTTACATGGTGTTGTATTTATCATAATTTAGCTACAGCTAAGTGAAGTGGAGTTTATCATTTTCATCAAATCTTTTTATCATTTTCCTAAAGATCACCAAATACACACATACAGTATGACTTTATATGGATTCCTGAATAGTAAAGTCAAGATTCTGGCACCTGGAATGAACAGAACCAGATAAGTAGCACTTCATAGAGAAGGCTGCCTTGCAGGCTTATTTCTCCTGTGTATATTATACTATTCTTTCATATTAATCATTTTAATTTTTCCTTACAACACCTTGTGAAATATGCCGATACAGATATTATTTAACCACATTAAGGAAGAGGGACCAGAGACTCAAAATGAATGACTTGTCCAAATTTACCCAACCAGTAAGTGAGGACTGGAACTCTGTCTCCTATTAAAACACAAACCCAGCTCTTTTTCAGTTCATTGGGCTTTTGTAATTTTCTATGATTTTGAAGTTAAAAAATAGAGCATATATTGGAATGTTTTAATACAATAAGCTTATCATGAAATTTGCTTTTTAAAACGGAGGTTTCACAGTTGGTCATGGAAGCTGTGAAAATTCTCCCATAGCTTTTGAGAGGCTTGTTTACTGCTCATTGATCGCCATGACAATGCTACCATAAATAACCCCAGATAGATTGCTGTGTATAATCACAGAAGACATCCATATTCATGAGTCACCTGTCATCTCTCCAATCTCATCATTTCCAATACCTGTCAACATGTCATCCAGGACTGCGTTTCTGACACAAACAAAACTTACTCTCCCAAGAAGTTGAAAATCATACAGCGGTACACAGATTTGTGGTTAAAGAAAACAAAATAAATAATGCCCACTATTTAGGTGGAAGAATGTATATAGATTTACCAGGTCACTGGGAACTGTTCTTTGTCTCACTCTCACAGTGCAAGGACCCAGTCTCAAGGATAGAAATTGAAATCTACTTTTCACTTTTGATAGAACAAAACCTATAGGCTCACTGTACATGAACCACATGAGGTCAGGCATAGAATTTCTCTCAGAATCTCTTAGAACAGACTATCTAGTGGCAACTTAGCCTGATGTGGTGCATATCACTCATGGCAGAAAGGCATTGGTCTAAGGGACAGGATTAGTTGCAAGGGGACAGAATGCCAAGAAATTGCTTAGACTAATGAGATATTCAATAATATGAGACCAGGGAGTGGATGTTGCTTAAGCAGTTGAGTGCCTACCTCCCACGTGGGAGGTTCCAGGTTCAGTTCCCAGTGCCTCCTAAAGAAGATAAATAAACAATGGGCAGACAACGAGCAAAAACAATGAGCAAGACAAGCAAACAACAAGCAGACATCAAGGAAAAACAAATGAGCAGGGGAAATGGATGTGGCTCAATTGACTGGGCTCCCATCTACCATATAGGAGGTCCAGGGTTTGATTTCTGGGGCCTCCTGGTAAAAGGCAAGCTGGCCCGCATGGCAAGCTGGACGAGTGGAGAGCTGGCCCACGCAGAGTGCTGGCCCACACGGAGTGCTGGCCAGCACATAGAGCTGGCGCAGCAAGATGATGCAACGAAAAGAGACACAGAGGAGTGACAATAAGAGACACAGCAGACCAGAGAGCTGAGGTGGCATAAGAAATTGAGCGCCTCTCTCCCACTCTGGAAAGTCCCAGGATCGGATTCCAGTGTCGCCTAAAGAGAAGACAAGCACAGAAGAACACACAGAGAGCAGACAGCAAGCACAAAACAATGGGGTGGGGGATAAATAAATAAATAAATAAATGCTAAAACAAATGAGCAGGGAGCAGATGTGGCTCAAGCAGTTGAGCACCTGCCTCCCACATGGGAGGTTCTGGGTTTGGTTCCTGGTGCTTTCTAAAGAAAAAACAAACTATCAGCAGACAACAAGCAAAAACAATGAGCAAAAACAACAAGCAAACAAACAAGAGAGCCACCTCTGGGGGCATGGGAATAATATGAGGCCAGGCAGGAATTAGAAGTCAGAAAAGTAGGGCTGGCCTCAGGCATACAAGTTAAGAAGAATACACTTACTCATTACTCAAACCCAGGAAAAAGGCAGAGGGGGAGATCCCAATGGGCAAGAGCCAGGAGGCAAACAATTCACCACAGTGAGAGAGAGGCAAGAAGGCAGTAATAAACGTGAGCAATCCACTGGGAAGGAGATACAAGTAGTAGAGACAAGTGAAAGGTACAAAGACTGGAGAGACAAGTGAGTCATTCAAGGCATAAGTAGTCAAGGCACTGTGTTGTAAATCTAACTCTGATATAAAATTTGTCCCAGCCAAGGGACTCATTGATATTGCCTGCCAAGTCTCAGCACACAGCTGCAAAGTGATAAGTGGCTTCGAATATCTAGAGGATGGCAGCTGTTGGTTCTGAAAAAACATAAGCCAAAAATAAAAGCCCAAGTGCTGGTTGATCAAGACAGCAGAATAAGATGATCCAGGGTGCCATTTCCCCACAGAATTTTGAACAATTAGCAAAAACTGGCAAAGCTATCTTCCTCAAACTTTGGTAGAAGAGTTAAAGCGTTGTGATGACTGGGGGAGTGCCAAATCAAGAAATTCAGCTGCAAAAATATTAGGAGAGGGGCATTCTGGTAAGATAGCAAATTAGGAAGTTCCATGTATCAGTACCTCCACCAGAACAACTATTAAACAGGCAAGAACTGTCTGAATCACTATTTCAAACTCCAGAGTTCAGCAGACCACTGTACAGCATCCAGGGAAGAGCAGGAGCAAGAAGCTGGTAAATTATGGTAAACATCATTAAATTGCTCTCTCCAAGTGGCAGTACCTGGCACCCATGCCCCACTCTTGTGGCAGGCCGCACTGGGCTCCAGCCCCTAGGGTAACTTGCTGATGTACCAATATACACATTATGGGAGTCCCAGAGGAGAAGAAAGAGAGAAAGAGTCAGAAAGAATGTTAAGAGAAATAATGACAGAAAACTTCCTAAACTTACCAAAAGATGTGAATATGCACATTCAAGAAGCTCATAGAATACCAAACAGGATATACCTGAAGAAAAATATACCTTGTCACATACTGATCAAATGTCAAATGCAAAGGACAAGGAGAATTTTCTAAAAGCTGGAAGAAAAAGCAGTGTCTTATGTACAAGGGGGCCCCAATTAGAGTGAGTTCCAATTTCTCATCAGAAACCATGGAGGCAAGAAGGCAGTGGGCTGAAATACTTAAAGCACTGAAAGAAAACAACTGCAAACCAAGAATTTTATTTTGGCAAGAATTTCTTAAGCAAAAGCTGAGGGAGTTCAACACCACTAGGCCTGCTCTACAAGCAATGCTAAACAGAGTTCTTCAAGCTGAAAAGAAAGGACATTAGACAGGGCTTAAAACAGGCATAAAGAAATAAAGACCTATGGTAAAGGTAACCGTTTGGATAATTATGTCAGTACTATTGTATTGACTATTTGGTATGTAATTCTACCTCTCACTTCCAAAGATGCTAAAATGCAAATGCATAAAAACTAATAATAAATCTATGATTTTGGACATACCATGTACAAAGATATAATTGGTAAAAAGTACAAAAAAAAGGTGTGGGGTGGAGAGAGACAGAAAAAGTGTATGTGTATGCTACTGAAGTCAAGTTGTTATAAAACCAACTATGTCTCATATATTTATGAGCTTAAATTTTAACCCCATGGTAATAACAGGTAAAATATATGAAAAACATAATCCAGATGAAAATAAGAAGGAACTCAATATGGTATAACACACACACACACACACACACACACACACACACACAAATAAATATATATAAAAGTAAGCATTACCAGAAGAATTGAGAAACAAAAAGGGAATAAGATTTACAAAGACTAAATAGCAAAATGGAAGAAGGATGTTCTGCATTGTCAATAGTGACTTTAAATGTAAATACAATAACTCTTCAGTCAAAAGGCAGAGATTGGCAGAATGGATTTAAAAAGCATGACCAAACTATATGCTGTCTGCAAGAGACTGACCTTAACTTCAAAGACATAAGAAGGTTGCATGTGAAAGGTAAACAAAAGAGAGATGGGATAGGTATACCCATACCTGGTAAAATAGGCTTTAAGTCAAAAAGAGTTATAAGGGACAAAGACAGTTATTACACACTGATAAAGAGGAAAACTCAATGAAAAGACATAAGATTTATAAATATATATGCTCCTAAGAACAGAGTCCCAAAATATATAAAGGAAATACTAACAGATTTGAAGGAAGAGATTGACAGTTCTATATCAATAGTAGGACACTTCAATATACCACCAAGTCTTATTGAGTGCAGATTGATCATTCTTTTTTTTTTTTTTTTAAAGATTTATTTATTTTATTTATTTATCCCCCCCTTGCTGCTTGTGCTGCTGTGTCCATTCGCTGTGTGTCTTCTCTGTGTCTGCTTATCTCCCCCTTGCTGTGAGGTCTTGCCTCATCAGCCCACAGCGCCGCGCGGGCTGGCCTGCCCTCACAAGGAGGCGCTGGGAAGCGAACCCGGGGCCTCTCATATGGTAAACGGGTGCTCTATCCATTGCGCCACACCCGCTTCCTGCCGTGAGGTTGCTGCATCAGTCCACCGAACCGCTCAGGCCGAGGCCTCGGGACGCGAACCCGGGCCTCCCATATGGTAAACGGGGGCTCTATCCACTGAGCCACACCCGCTTCCCTGATTGATCATTCTTAAGGATAGAACAAATCTTAGGTAACAAAACAAGTCTCAATAAATTCAAAACTATTGAAATCATACAACATAATTTCTCTGACCACAATGTAATGAAGCTAGAAATCAATAACAGAGAGAGAAATGGAAGATTCACAACATGTGGAAATAAAACAACTTACTCTTAAATAATGAATGGGTTAAGGAGGAAATCACAATAGATATTAGGAAATATCTTGAGGCCAATGAAAAGGAAAATACATAATACAAAACTTATGGTATGCAACAAAGGCAGTGCTGAGAAGGAAGTTTATAGCTCTAAAGGCTTACTTTAAAAAAGAAGAAAGACTTCAAATCAGAGACCCAACATTAAAATTGGAAGAACTACAAACAAAATAGCAACCTAAACCCAAAGTGAGCAGAAGGAAGGAAATAACAAAGATTAGAGAAGAGGTAAATGAAAGAGAGAATAAAAATCAATAAAGAGACTCAAAACCAAAAGTTGTTTCTTTGGAAGCATCAATAAAATTGACAAACCTTTAGCTGGACTGACAAAGAAACAAAAGAGAGAAGACACAGATAACCAAAATCAGAAATGAAGATGCGGACATTACTACCAACCCCACTGAAATAAAAAGGACTATAAGAGGATATCATGAACAACTGTACACCAACAAATTAGATAATTTAGATGAAATGGACAAATTCCTAGGAACACACAAACTACCTACACTAACTTAAGAAGAAATAGAAGAGCTAAACAAACCAATAACTAGTAAAGAGATTGAATCAGTAATAATAATAAAATAAAATAAATCCCAACAAAGAAAAGCTCAGGATCAGATGGCTTCATGGGGGAATTTTACCTAATATTCCAAGAAGAATTAACACCAATCCTGCTCAAACTCTTTCAAAAAACTGTAAAGAAAGAAATATTCCCTAGTTCATTCTACAAGGCCAAGATTACACTCATACCAAAATCAGATAAAGATATCACAAGAAAATAAAGTTACAGACCAATTTCTCTTATGAATATAGATGCAAAATCCTCTACAAAATACTAGCAAACTGAATCCAAAAGCTATCAAAAGAATTATACACTGGGAGTGGATGTGGCTCAAGCAGTTGAGTGCCTGCGTCCCACATGAGCGGTCTTAGGTTCAGTTCCCAGTGCATTCTAAAGAAAAAACAATGAGCAGACAATGAGCAAATAACAACAAGCAGACAAGCAAAAACAACTAGCAGACAATGAGCAAAAACAGTGAGCAAACAGACAAGGGAGCCATCTGGGGAGGGAAGGGAAAAGAATTATACACAAGTGGGATTCATCACAGGCATGCAAGGATAGTCCAATGTAAGAAAATCAAGTAATGTAATACACCACATTAACAGGATAAAGGGGGGGAAACACATAATCATCTCGATTGATGCAAAAAAGGGAATCTGACAAAATCCAGCACCTCTTCTTGATTAAAAACACTTATAAAAATAGCAAAAGAAGGAAACTTCCTCTACTTGATAAAGGACAAATAAGAAAAATCCATAGCTAACATAGCACTTAATGGTGAAAGACTGAAGGTTTCTCCTTTAAGATTAAAAACAAGATGAGGATGTCCCTTGTTATCACCATTATTCAGTATTGTACTAGAAATTCTAACCAGAACACTCAGACAAAGGGAAAAAAAAGACATAAAAGGCATCCGAGATGGAAAAAATTATCCCTATTCGCAGATGGCATGAGCCTATATATAGAAAATCCTGGAAAATCCACACCAAAAAACTCTAAAAATTGACAAATTCAGAAAAGTGGTGAGATATAAGATCAACACCCAAATATCTGCTTTGTTTCCATACAATAACAATGAACATTTGGAAGAAAAAATTAAGGAAAAAAACTCTATTTACAATAGCAACTAAAATAATCAAATATCTAGGAATAAATCTAGCCAAGGATGTAAAGGACTTGTACACAGAGAATTGCAAAGCATTACTAAAAGAAATCAAAGAAGACCCAAATAAATTGAAGGACATTCCATGTTCATGAATTGGAAGATTAAATTCTACCCAAAGCAATTTACAGACAATGCAATCCCAATCAAAACTCCAACAACCTTCTTTGCAGAAATGGAAAAGATGATCATCACATTTATATGGAAGCACAAAATCCTCAAGATTGAGGAATGAACAAACATAAGGGGGGAATGCAACTGTGGTCTAAAGTAGACATTATTATTCTAGCAATGGAAGAACTTGTATCATTAATATAAAGGCAGTGACCCCCAGAGGTTCTGAGGGGAGGAAAAGGGAAGAATAGGTGTAATATGGGGCATTTTTGGGACATTGGAATTGTCCTACATGACATTGAAATGACAGATACAGGTCATTATACATTTTGTCAAAACCTATAAAATTGTGCAATGAGAAGTGTAAACTATAATGTAAACTATAGTCCATGGTTAGTAGCATTGCTTCAATATGTGTTCATGACTTGTAACAAATGTATCACACTAATGAAAGATGTTAATATGGGAAGTATGGGAGGGGGAGAGTGTGAGGTATATGGGAATCCCCTATATTTTTCTTTGTTTTTTCCCCTATATTTTGATATAACATTTATGTAATCTAAAGCATCATATATAAGTAAATAAATAAATAAATAAAATTTATGTGGAAGGGCAAAGGATTCTGAATAACCAAAGCCATCTTGAAAAAGAAGAATGAGTTGGAGGATTCACACTTCTCCATTGTAAAACTTATTACAAAGCCACAGTAATCAAAACAGCATGGTATTTGTACAAGGACAGACAAGTACACAAATGAAATAGATTAAGAGCTCAGATATCAACCCTCACATTTACAGCCAATTGATTTTTGACAAGGGGATAAAGGCCACTCAATTGGGAAAGAATAGTCTCTTCAATAAACGGTGCTGGGAAAACTAGATCTATATTTGTGAAAAAAAAAAGGAGGGGCCCTATCTCACATCGTATACAAAAATCAACTCAAAATGGATCAAAGACCTTAATGTAAGAGCCAGAACCATCATACTCTTAGAAGAAAACATAGGGAAGCACTTACAGGACCTTGTGTTAGGCAATGGCTTCTTAGACTTTACACCCAAAGCACAAGTAACAAAAGAAAAAGAAATAAACGGGACTTCATCAAAATTAAAAAAACTTTTATTCCTCAAAGGACTTTATCATAAAAGTAAAATGGCAATGTACTCAGTGGGAGAACATATTTTGAAACTACATTTCCAATAAGGGTTTAATATCCAGAATATATAAAGAAATCCTACAACTGAGCAACAAAAAGACAAACAACCAAGATGGCATCAGCTTAGGTGTGCACTCCCCACCTCTCTCACAAAAAAAAAATGGCTGAGAATGTGAAAAATCCTACCCAAGTGAGCTGTTTTAAGAACCTATGGAGCAAGAGGCTTTGGGCATCCATCTGGAGGGAACCAGACAAAGAGATAAAGAACCCAAGGGGAAAACCCTGAGTTTCTTGCCCCAGTGGCTGGAAACAGCCAGCGGCTAAGAGGCTAAGCCCCACCCTCAAGGCAAAAATCCTCCAGGAACCCATGACTCACACCATCCACCTAGGGAGCGGGAGGGAGTGTTCTCTGGTAGGAAGAGGGTTCTGGTGAAGGGTGGAGAGGGGTTTCTTATCTGTGGGTTTGGGTTACCTGGGCCCCCTTTGAACTTCAGGAGCATACCAGCTGGCACTGAGGTGGCCCCAGGAAGAGAGGAGAGGGGAAACTGCTCAGGCAGCCCAACGCACCCAGCCACCCTGGGAAAGAGGAACTTGGTTAAAGAGAGGGCGGAGACAGGCAATTGACTAGTCTGGTGAGGGAAAACTATCAAAATTCCAGCTCCCCTAATGGAGGCAGGTGGTAGAAAGCCCCAATAAGCTTTCAAGGGCCTCCTGGGAAGAGGAGGGGTCTGGAAGAGGGTCGAGAGTGCTTTCTTTGCAGTGAGTTCAGTCACCAAGGTCCCCTTTGAATCTCTGAAAGGACCTTGACCTGACCAGGAGAGGGGAGGGGGAATCCACTTACACAGGCTGTCACACCTAACTGCCCTGGGAGAGAAAGCAATTAGAGTAGAAAGGGGGCAGGGCCAGACAGGCACCTTATCAGCAGGACTCTGGCCAACTGCAAAGATTCTAACCTGCCTGAGGGAAAGTGGGTAGATAGCTTTCTGAAAGGCTAACTGACCCAAGGAGAAAGTTTAGCTCAGTAGAGGAGATTCTGCTTTGAATATACATGGCCCCTGGTTCAGTCCCCTGCTCTTAGAGAAGTGATCCACTGGGTTATCAGACATCCAGCTGATACTTTAGGACAGGGAACATATGGATAGGACATTCTTTTTGTATTAGCTTTTCTTGGATCTCTTATTTTTCTTTTTAAAAAGGTTCTTTTTTTAAGTTTAACTTAGTTTACTTGCTAAAACCTGGTTAAAAACCTGTAGAGGGCAGGCTTCAGGGTAATTTATTGATGAACACCAGCAGCCTGAGAAGCTCCTTAGGGACCTAAGAGGGAAGGCTGTTTTTCCATGGTTTTTGTTTGTTTGCTTGTTTGTTCTTTTTTTTTTTTTAATTCCTCTTTAAACCCTCCACTTTTATTTTAATCAAATGCTGATGTCTTGTTTCTTCTTTATAGTGTTTCCCCTTACTTACTTTCGCTTTTTTTTTTTTTTTTCATTTACCAATTTTGTCTGCCTACACTATTTCTTTTTGTTCCTTCATCTATCTTCTGCATTCTGTTGTTGTTCTTACATTCCACCTCTTTTTGTTTGGTCTTCAAGTTTCTTTGTCTTTATTTCACTCTCCTTTTTTCTCTGTTTTCTTTCTTTTTTTACTTTTTGCCTTTTCTTTTCTCTTTCCCTCTCTTCTCATCATTCTGGCCTTTTAATTCATTCTGTCTATCAGTTTTTCATCTCATTATTTGTACTCCACTTTTTTATTCTTATTTCTCTGCACTTCTTACTTGAGTTAATTATTCATTTTCCTAGGTCTTATATGGTTCTCCTTCTACCTTTTACTATTATTATTACTATTATCCTTTTTTCTCTTCTTACCTCTTTCCTTTTCTCTGGCTTTAATTTTTTTCCCAAGAGAACATAGACAACAGCAAGGGAATAGAATAAGAGGAAAGAAGTTTCAAAGTGAAAACTGACCACACACACAAAAATAACAACAAAATAAAACCCAAGATTACAAAGAGAAGCTAATCAACTGAACAAAGCCATCAAGACAAACTGATGCCTAG
>JAQZBX010013018.1:0-24851 GCA_029593785.1 Cabassous unicinctus
CAGATGTAGAATTTGAATCCAAGTAGCCGGGCCCAAGAATCTGCACAGTTAAACCCTGTTTTACACTTTTCAGGTGTGCAAATGTTTTTAGACTTTAAAAAAATGGTTTAGGTGCTGTATATTATCAACTTAAAATTTCAAAAGTTGAAATAAGTATTGTTTGCACTTGGCCCAGCCTATTGACAAATAGACAGCTTCTGCTTATAGACTCTCCTATTTTATTTATCTAACTTGAGCCAATTGTCATAAAACCTCCCACTATGGAGCAAGCAGATGTGTTTAAACAATAATGAGAAGAACAAATCATTCTACCTTCACAACTCATGGTTTCCACCCAGAGGGTGATTTATCATGAAGCTGTTGGCTTCAGAAGAGTCCTTCGTTTTCACCACCCCTTCTAAGACCCTGGGAAGCACCATAAAGATTTTAACTTGTAAATGTGTTTTTCTTAAAGCCACCCCCCACCCAAGACTGGATAAGCTTTAACCAAACCGTAATCTTTTACCTAGAGACAGGCAGGATGTGACTCGAGTCCTAATTTAAGCCTCTCACACCCAGACTACTGCAAGAGCTTTCTATCTGTCCTCTTGTCTCCAGGCTGCTGGCTCTAATGCTTACCACTGCCGCCATGTTAAGTTTCCTGCAAACACCACAGTTGTTGTATTACTTTCCTGCCCAAATTCAATGACTCATCACTGAAGACTCTTCATAAGCTGATCTCCACCTACATCTTTGGTCTTCCCTCTCATTCTTCCATCTTGATATTCCCGGTACCATATTCATATTCCTTTAAACCCAACATAACTAGATTTCTTTCTGTCTTTGACCATGTCTTGTTTTTATTTACTTCATTGTCTTGTTCATGCAGTTTGCACTATCTATGATCATGTTATGTATAAAGTAGAACGTAAATGCATCTGCCCATTGACATTTTCCATCTCTTAAGGCCCAACACTAATGTAACTTTCTCCATGAACCTTCCCTGACCCTTGCCAGAAAGGATCCTTTTGTTAACACATACTGTCTGTATTGTTCATAGGACCTTTGTGATATATTGCCTGGAATTATAGTTGCTAGCATTCTTGTCTCATCTCTCCTTCTAATTTATAAAATGTGGAATCACTCACATGGTTGAGCAAAGGGTCATGCAAATTATAGGTGTTCAAGAACAATTTGTTGAATATTAGTAGTGTCTTGTGATTTTTTTTAAAATGTTTAGACCTGTGTTTTATATAAACTTCTTGCTGTCAACTTCATGCATTGTTGTGGAAGGAAGTGGGCATAAATCATTCTTCTTTGTGAATATAATGGCCAAGGACTATCTTTTTTTTTTTTTCTTTTGGAGGAACCAGGGATTGAATCCAGGACCTCGTATATGGGAAGCAGGCACTCAACCATTGAGCTACATCTGCTCCCTAATGACAGTTGGTTTTTTCATTTGTTTGTTTTTAGGAGGTACTGGGGATTGAACCCAGGACCTCGTACATGGGAAGCAGGTGCTCAACCACTTGAGCTACATCTACTCCCCACCACTGGTGGGCAAGACTGTCTTTTAAATGGACAGCCTCAAGTCAGGTAAAGATGCCTACTGTCAATGTATGGCAAGCTATGAGGTCTTTTGCTCTCTGTCAGGTAGAAAGGTAGTAGAGAAAGCAACATGGCTTATGCCAGTTAAGTGTGTACAGACCAGCTTAGTAGGCCGACACTCTACAAACTTAAGTAAGGTAACTAGATCATCTTCAACTGGGAAGGAGAAAAATTGCTGGCAAACAAAAGAAACTCATGTGAAAGGAATTTTAAGCAATTTGGCCTGAAGCCTCAGCATTTAGGACCTACCCTGGAAAATATCTGAATTTAAAATGAATTCTGAATAATTTTTCAAAGAGCCTTCTAATCCAGGTCTGGAGGCTGCCCTTGGGTTGGGTTATTGTGGAACTGGTGTAATTAAGCATTAATCCTAAAGGGAATGCTGTCTAATTGGACTCGTGTTCTTTCCTCCCTTGAAAACTCTCAGGTTAACTGCTGTTTAACTTAGCTATTTTTATTCCATATTTTTGAATTTGGAAATACACTGGCTATTCCTGGAAGGGACAGGGTATTAGATCTACCAGGCAGAATCTGGAGCAGTAATATCTAATAGCATGAAAATGACCAAAGAGGAAAACACTCAGACTTAGCTACAGAGTTTGTAAAGCTTGTTATAAGGCTTTTAGGGACTAAAAATGTCACATCATCATAGACACTGAGTCTTACTAGGAAACTGAAATTAAAAACTGTGCAATTATACAGAGTATTTGGCACACACACATACCCCACAAGTCCCTTTCATTTGCGTAAACTAAATAAAGGAGATAAATGTTTGCATGGAGTTGGGAAAGGCAGAACCTTGAAACATCTGGGTAATTGTCTATTTTACTAAAATAAACCTCACCATAAAACTTTGCTTGTTTTCTTCACCCAAAATCAAGGGACCTGAAATGAATGAGAGGAGAGGGTTTATGTATTCTTTATGTTTGTGAGAAAGCCGCATCTTTTATAACAGAGAATGTCACTGTCAGGGTTGAAAAATAATTCTCATGATGAAGTCCCTTTTGTGAATTGCTTATAATTACATGTACTTATAAAAAAAAAAAAAGGTTTCCTTTTAGTCTTGATTGTCTCGGGCTTGGTCCCTGATCCCCAAGGTAAATTACTTTGGAATAAGTGAGCGAAATAGCCTTCAGCCAAATGCTATTTTCACATTCAATGAAAAGCCCCTTACTTTTAGTGTTTCTCCAAGATCCCTGAGCCTGCGACCTTAGACTTGGCAAATGGATTTAGAAGCACTGATGAAGAGAAACAGAGCCAAACATGACCCCACTAGCTGAGTGTTTTATTTAAGATGCAAAGGTTTTCATCTACAGATAAACTGAGTACTGTAATAGGAGCATTTCTGCTCAGTGGTGAAGTCTACCAGAAACAAAATCTCAAGGGAAGGGCTACCAGGTAAATTGAATTCACTAAAGTTCCCTCCAGACAAAACAGCCAGTTACGTAAGACAACCGGTATAATTCATCCTCCTGGACCACAAAACACAAAGGGTGATATGAAATGTGATATGACTTTTTTAAAACGGATACAAAAGTCAAGAATATTCTTTCACAATAAAAGCATGAGTGGGAATTAATTAAATGTTAGAAGTCACTCTGATGTGTTTCAGTCAATAAAAAATTAAAAAATAAAAATTCTTTCCTCCCAGCACATAATGCCAGGAAGAACTTTCAGGTCTAGCCACTTTCAAACACACAGGTACAGCAGCAGTGCTAAGTAGCAAAGCTTCAATATGTGTTCATCAATTGTAACAAAAGCACCACACTAATGAAAGATGTTGTAAATGGGGGAAAAGTGTGGGAGGGAGATGGATGGGGTATATGGGAATCCCCTATATTTTCGATGTAACATTTATGCAATCTAAAACTCCTTTAAAAATAAAGAAAAAAAACTTTTTTTTTGTAAAGTTGATGGTGAGTTACATCTAGCTGACTTGATCTCGGGCCCTGATACTCCACATTCCCTCCTCACAGAGAACACAGCTCCTGCTTTGGCTCTATTTCCCCTTGATTTGATGGGCATGACCTGGTATTTATTTTATGTCAAACCTTTGCTTAGAGTTTGAGAGAAGTTTTTCTTCCCAGCTCTTCTCATATTTTATCTCTGGTGTCTGACATCTGCTAAATCCTTACGCTCTACTTCTATACCCATCCCTGTAGAAACTTGCCTATATCCACTTCACAAGATAACCACAAAATATACAAATCAAAAATTGATGTGTTACAAAGAGAAACTGACAGCTCACAATTATAGTGAAAGACTTTAGCATTCCATAAACAGATTGAAAATATATGCAAAGATTACTCCTGAAAAGTTCTGTCTGGGCACTTTTACTTCATCTAATTCAAACATACTCATGGTTTCAGTCTAGGAAAAAGTCCAAATCAAGGCATCATCAGGGTGATGCTTTCTTCTGGAAGACTAGCATTCCAGGGCTGGCTGCAGGTGATCCTTGGTCCTGGGCTCCTCTGTCACATGGCAAGGCACATGGCAGCCTCTCCATTCCCTTCTGGTTTCTGTTGACCTTCATCTTCTTTCTTTCCCTAGCTTTTTCTCTATTGCTCTGAATTTCATTCCACTTATAAAGGACTCCATTAATAGTAGAAAGGCCCATCCTGATTGATTTGGGCTACACCTTAACTGAAGTCACCTCACCAAAAGGTTTTCCTTACAATGGGTTCACCCTTACAGGAATGAATAAGAAGATGTTTGTTTCTTGGGTGCATAGCTCCAAACCACCACACCACTGTTCGGCTTTCTAAGCATTTCATATCAGAGAAATCATACAATATTTGTTCTTCTGTGTCTGGCTTATTTCACTCAACACGATGCCTTCAAGTTTCATCCATGTTGTGGCATGGACGAGCACTTCAATAATACTCCATTGTATGTGTTTTTGCTTCCTAACTGCTAAAACAAATGCCATCGATGGGTTGGCTTAAAAACAAGAATTTTTTGGCTCATGGCTTCAGAGGCTGGAAGGCTTGCTTCCTCCCAGGCTGCTATCTTCTGGCTGGCTGGCCATCTTCAGGGTTCCTTGGCTTTTCCATCACATGGCAATGCACATAGCGGCATCTTCTCCTTTCACTTCCAGGTTCTGTTGACTTCCAGCTTCTGGCTGCTCTCTGTGGCTGACTTGCCCTTCCATGTCCCATTTCCTTCAGCCATATTGGATGAAGCCCCACCTTCATTCAGTTTGAGTGTACCTTAACAAATAACAACCTCAAAGTCCTATTTATGAATGGATTCTCACCCTCAGGATCAGGGGTTGGGACCTGAATGTGCCTTTTGAGGGGGACGTGATTTAGTCTTCATCAGTATAGATATTCCGTGTTTTGTTTATCCATTCACCTGTTGACAGACACTTGGGTTGCTTCCACCTTTTGGCTCTTGTGAATAATGCTGCAATAAACATTGGTCTACAATTTTTCTTTAAATATGCAAAGATAGAGAAGAGTTAAGTGTGATTCAAGTCACACATGAAGCACACTATATGATATAATGTTTGTGGACATAAATATGTGCATGTGTGTACATAGCAAAAGTATAAAAGAAGGAAAGGAAGGACACACACCAACTTCTCAAGTGTCTACCTCTTGATAGGAGGTAGAAGAATGGGGTCAGGAATGGGTAAAATCAGATAAATGGCAAAATATTAACATTTGTTAACTAAATATTGTTATTCTCTGTACTTTTTTATTTTACTCAAAATAGTTCCTTCACATGTCCACGGTCTCGGATTCCTCTGACTGATGCCACAAGGTGAACATCAGTAATTTTAATCATACTAGAAACAATGATATAGAACTATCTCTTCTATGAAGTAATAAAATTGTAACACCTCACTGAATGAAGGCTTCCTGTGTGGAAGGGGCTGCTTCTTCAGACTGATGAGGTCACATGTGCTGCCACCAAGAAGTTGGAGAACTAACAGGGACTCATGCTCCTCCTTCTACACTGGGTTCCCTCCCCACCCAACCAGTAAATGCCCAACAGGATTAACATAACCATTGGTTTTCTGTTCCATTTCTTGAATACTGGGAAGCCTAACAGTGTTGGCCTCAAACACTCTTAGTCAACCTCTTGGCATGGTAGGAAGAAAGCACTACCATGATACCTTTCAAGCAACAAGAAATGATGTGGTATTATTATGTCTTATCCATTTGCCCACTGTGCCAAACACAGTGATATTAAATGTGAGTTAAAGCATGTTAGCACAGGTTTTGCACCTAGGAAGCCCTCAACAAAGAGCAAAGATTTTGTGTTTTTGATATTGCCATTTGATTTTAGTTCAGCATCTACAGTTTGCTTAGAAGTTACTCCATGAAGCAAGATACCAACTAAGCCAAGGATGTTTTAGATTGAAAGTCATTATCATGGAATGGAGACTTGGTCTGGTTCTGAGGCTCTCCAATTTTACAGTGCATGAGGATTACCAAGAGAAGTTATTAAAACACAGATTGCTGAACCCCACCCATCAAAGTTTCCAAATCAGTAGGTTTGGGGTGGAGCTCAAGAATTTGAATGTCTAGCAAGTTCTCAGGTGATACTGATGCCATTGTTCTGGAGACCACCTTTTAAGAACCATTGGTCTAGTCCCTCAGGGATGTTCAGAGAGATTAAAGTACTATTCCTGTTCATTTAAATCTTATTGTTTTCTTACACCCCTTAAATTACAAATTTTATAAACTGAAAAATAATAATAGCTACCAACTATCAAGTGTTTATTATGAACTTCCAGTCAACCAAGGTGGGTGACACTCCAGAGTTCTGTTTCCCCATAGAATCTTTGAATAATCATCAAAAACTGGCAGAGCCATCTTTCTCAGAACTCCAGAAAAGAGTTAAAGGGTTGCAGTAACTGGATGAGTGCCGAATTAGGAAAATGCAACTTAAAGACTTAGGATGAGCTCATGGGACCCTCTCTGGCCTCACTGCCACCTCTTCCCTGGCCCAGTGTGTTGCTGGCCTCTGCTCTTATTGAAGGTCCCTGGTCCTGTTCCAGAGGGAGCAGAGTAACCCTATGCACATTCTGGGGTGCCTGTGTGTCAGTGCCAATCTATTGGGTGGTAGCCTGAAGAACAGAACCAGGACACTCATCTCTGGCTTGCCCTCCCCAAACTTGCCCTGCAGGCAAAAACAGCTTGCTTATAGCTAAAGCAACATAAGAAACAATTAAATAATAGTGGCCTATCAAAGCATTACCTGGTTCAAGACATACAATAAAGCACCCAGGAGGAGGCAACGTCTATTTCATGGGGAGCAGAGGGGCCATTCAGAGTCCTATAAATGGGGGAATTCCTAAGGCCACAAATGCATGCTTAGTACAAGATGCAGGCTCAGAAAAGACAGAGAAGACTTGCACTTTCACTTCAGGCTGATCTTCTTGTTAGGAGGCCTAAACTCTGAAGGAGAGCACCAGCCAACACAGAGCCTATTTGCAAAGAGTATGAAAGGTATTTTTTACATAGGCTTGTTTTGTTACCTCCTGTCACTCAAGGAAATCTCTGTCATATCACTAGCAGGATACAAACTTAAGGAACAGACACCTCAGAGACTAAATCCCAAAGGTAACACACTAAAATATTAAAATGCACACTGAGAAATAAAAGAATACAAGACAAACAAAGAAACAGGAAATGATGGCCCATACAAAGGAATGATATAAAATTTCAGAAACTATCAATGAAGAATACCAGACTTTGAACATGCCAGACAAACACTTTTTTTAAAAACATGTTTATTATGTGCAGGGTGCTATGGTAATTGCTAAAGATATATTACATATTTTATTCTTCACAATGACCCTATGAGGTAAGCATTATTATCCCTATTTTACAGATGAGTAAATTGAGCCTCAGAAAGGTTAAGTGGCCTAACCAGTTAGAGTGGTGACACTAGAATTTGTATCCTAGTCTGACTTCAGAGCCCAAACTCTCAACTTTTACACTTTATTGTCTTTACCTCAGCAATAACAAGTGGGCTCCCCCCACCCCAGCACCAATCCTCAAACCTGACAGCTGTTTGCAATTTAAAACACCAACAACTGTAACCATCAAGTTCATGTTGAGAGCCTGATTATGGTGGCAGGCAATAAAGGACCACTTCCTTTCACCTGAAATTAACCATTCACCCTGCTGAGAGGAAAGAGGACCAGAAGAAACAAATTGAAGACATTCATAAAAGACCCAGGTACCATTATTCTTCTTGATATCCTCAAACCACAAAACAAAGATTCCTATTTCAATACATTCATTTCCTCCCTCAGTCCCAGTGGCATCATTTGCAAACACAATAAAGAAAATGACCAAACTACTTTTTAAAGAAATAGTTTAGCTTCTTTTGGTTTGGTTTTCTCTGGTTAGTGAGCTATTACAGAAACATTTTAAGTCTCTAAATTTAAGGGGATAGAAGAGAAGACACCAGTTGTTTTCTGGTAGACCTGAAAGTGTGCTGATGAAAAAGAAATGAAGCAGCAAGTGGTCATGTAGCCAGACTGGCCCATTCAGAGGGCAGTAAAATTTCAAGAAAACAGAGAATGAGAAACTCCTTAAGAGGAGTCTTTCTAAAGTTGATGACATATTCATTTTTTCAGACTTTTATAGTTTTACTTAAGTTTTAAAAAATGAAAAGTGAAAACATTAAAATATTGAATAGGCAGAGCAGAGCTTCCCCCACTAAAATAAATATGTTTTGTTTTACTGTTTGGAAAACTGTAGCTCCAGACTATTAAGTGAATTCTGTTTGGCAAACTCTAGCTCCAGACTATAAAGTGAATTCTGTCAGTTATAAAGAAGACAACATTCCCAGCACATTTCCAGAGGTTAGGTTAAATTAATATCTATGTAATTTTTCCTGGAGTTATAAAATTTAAAGAAAATAAGCTAAGACATCTAGAAAAAATGCATAACTGTACATGATAGATTTCCTTCATGGTGTGTTTATGCCAAAATCTGCTTCCTTTGCATCTGAAATGTGAGGGAACTGACAATATTGGCCTAAAGGGGACTACAGTCTCCATCTACAGGGAGACCATTTTGATACTTGCGTGAGGATGTCAGCATAGTTGGTGTTAATATCAAATTGGCAATCCCACTCATGCATTGCTCAGGATTGGACCTTAGATTCATCCTTAATGCTTGCTTTTAACTGGCAAATCCTGTCAGGTCTATCTTATATCTCAAATTCAACCCCTTCTTTCCACCTCCACTGCTTGTGCCCTAGAGTAAGTATCATCTTTCATTGGACCATGGAATTCACCTTCATCCTGCTTCCACTCCAATGAGGCTTTGCCACACAGAGTGGTCAAAATGAGCCTTTAAAAACCTAAGTCAGAGAGTTTCACTCCACTGCTCAAACCATCCAATGACTGCCCATCTCATTTGCAATAAAATCCAAACTCTTTACCACAACCTGTGAGGCTGTACATGATCTGACCCTTAGTATCTCTCAGACTTAATTCTTACCACGTTTTTATTAGAGAAGTTGTAGTATTACAGAAAAATTATACACAAAATACAGAGATCTCATATACCACCCTATTATCAACACTTTTCATTAGTGTGGTACATTTGTTGAATTCATAAAAGAACATTTTTATAATTGTGCTATTAACTATAGCCCATCATTTACAATAGCATTCACTGTGTTGTACAGTCCTGTTTTTGTTATTTTTAATTTTTATTCTAGCAACATATATACAACCTAAAAATTCCCCCTTTTAACTACATTTAAATATATAATTCAGTGATGTTAATTACATTCACAATGTTGTTCTACGATCACCATCATCCATTACCAAAACTTTTCCATCAACCCAAATAGAAACTCTAAAATTTAAGCGTTAACTCCCTATTCCTTACCGCCAACCCTGCCCACTGGCAACCTATATTCTAATTTCGGACTCTGTGAATTTGCTTCTTATAAATATTTCATATCAGTGAGATCATACAATATTTGTCCTTTGGCGTCTGGCTTATTTCACTCAACATGATGTCTTCCAGGTTCATCCATTTTGTTGCATGTATCAGAACTTTATTTCTTTTTAATGCTGAGTAATATCTCATTGTACATTTATACCATCGTTTGTTTATCCACTCATTGGTTGATGGACACTTGTGTTGCTTCCATATTTTAGCAAGTGTGAATAATGCCGCTGTGAACATCGATGTACAAATATCTGTTCAAGTCCCTGCTTTTAATTCCTTTGGATATATACCTAGTTGTAGGATTCCCAGGTCATATGGTAGTTTTATACTTAACTTTCTGAGGAACCATCAAACTATCTTCCACAGCAGCTATACCACTTTACATTCAGACACAAAATGAATGAGTGTTCCTATTTTCTGCATTCTATCCAACACTTGTAATTTTCTGTTTGTTTGTTTTTTACAGTAGCCATTCTAGTGGGTGTGAAATGGTATCTAATTATGGTTTTGATTTGCATTTACCTAATAGCTAATGATGTTGAGCATCTTTTCATGTGCATTTTGGCCATTCATATAACTTCTTTGTTGAAATGTCTATTCAAGTCCATTTTTTAATTAGGTTAATTGTGTTTTTAGTGTTTAACTGTAGGGTTTCTTTATATATTCTGGATATTAAACCCTTATTGGATGTGTGGTTTAAAAATATTTTCTACCATTGAGTTGGTTGTCTTTTTGCTTTTAATATAAAGTCCTTTGATGCATAAAAGTACTTAATTTTGATGAAGTCCCATTTATTTATTTTTTCTTTTGTTGCTTGTACTTTGGGTGTAAAGTCTAAGTAACCATTGCCTAATACAAGTTTCTAAAGATGTTTCCCCACATTTCCTTCTCGGAGTTTTATAGTCCTAATTCATTTTTAGTTGATTTTTGTATATGCTTTGAGGTAGGAGTGAGTCCACCTTCATTCTTTTGCATTTAGACATCCAGTTTTGCCAGCACCATTTGTTGAAAAGATTTTCTTTCCTCATTCTTTCCCCAATGAAAGGACTTGACACCCTTATCAAAAAACAATTGGCCATAAATGTGAGGGTTGATTTCTGAACTCTCAATTTTATTCCATTGGTCTATATGTCTGTCCTTGTGCCAGTACCATGCTGTTTTTATTACTGTGACTTTGTAATACATTTTAAGATTGGGAAATGTGAGTCTTCCAAATTCATTCTTCTTTTTAAAGATGGCTTTGGCTGTTTAGGATCCTTTACCCTACAATATAAATTTGATGATTGGCTTTTCCATTTCTGCAAGAAGGCTATTGGAATTTTATTGGGAGCACATTGAATGTGTAAATCACTTGGATAAAATTAACATCTTAACAATATTTAAGGAATATGTAATGTACTTCAATTTATTTGGGTCTTCTTTGACTTCTTTTAGCAATGCCTTATAGTCTTCTGTGTATGACATTTACATCCTTTGTTATATTTGTTCCTAGATATTTGACTTGTTTAGTTGCTATTGTAAATGGAATATTTTTCTTCTTCAAATTGTTCATTATTAGTGTATAAAATCACTACTGATTTCTGCATGTTGATCTTGTACCCCACCATTCTGCAGAGTTCATTAGTTCCAGTAACTGTGTGGTGTAATTTTCAGGGTGTTCCGTGTATAGGATGTCATCTGCAAATATGGAAAGTTTCATTTCTTCCTTTTAAAGTCCTTTGAGACTATGCCCAGTAATAATGGTAACATTCCCTGCTCTATCCATTCCCCCTCTCTCAAAAACAAATTACTTCACACTGTCTCCTTTTTCCTCAAAGCTCTAAAAGTCCTCTCCCATTCCCTTTCCTCTAATTACTCTCTCAGTAATTAAAGGAGAGTTCCACATGCTCCACTTACCTGAATCTCTGCCCTTGTATTCTGCATTCCCCATCAATGTGCTGCATTGCTTGTATTTAAGGCCAGCCTCTCTACTCATGCACTAGATGCCTTCTCTTTCATCTTCATTCATTCTCTCTTCTCGCTCCTATGTCATCAATTTCCCCCTCCCTCCTGGATTATTCTTATCAACATGCAAACATGCTATAATTTCTCCCTTCTTAAAAAATGTTCTCTTGACTCCATTTCCTCTATCTACCATGCTTTCCCCTACCCCCACCCCAACACAAATCTAAATCTAATGATCAGTTCTCAGACTGTATCTTACATGACCCAACAGCATCATTTGACACAGTCCACCACCCCTTTCTTCCTGATGCCCTTTCTTGTCTTGCCCTCCAGGATATCACTCGATTCAGTTTATGCTCTGGCCAGTGCCTACTCTCCTCTCCTTTCTCTCACCCCTCCTTGCCACCCCTGAATTCAACTTATCTGGCCTCATCTCAATTATGCTTTTCTTGTTCACTCTGACCAGTCACCTGAGTTGGTGTCTTTGCTGTTCCTCTTATATATCAGCTTAGAAGACCCTATCCTTGATGTTCTCTCTACCTGAAATGCTCTTCCCTCAACACCTTTGAGTTTTTGTTCAAATGTCCCATGATCAGTGACACTTACTAGGACCAACCTATTTAAAATTGTGGTATTCTTCACACTTGACTTCCTATACACACTTATTTTTCTCCATGACACTTGCCACCTTCTAACATGCTACAAAATTTACTTATTCAGTTTCATCTTTCCTTTGGTGAAAATATGCTCATGTTGCCATCCAAATGCTATTTGATAGCCTTCACATGTTCGACAAGGGGCTAATCCTAGTATATCTTTGATTCTAGATGTCTGACATACAGTAAGCATTTAGCAAATCTTGTCAAATCAGTGCAGTTATTTGCCCTGCCTCTTCACATCTGTGCTAAAACAGATATCACTACCCAGGAAAGTATATTAAGAAACTGAGGCACATATAAGACACCAAATTAAAGAGCACAACGTTCAAAAATAAAGTATTATTAAGTTATCAACAAATTGCTCAGAGCTTGTTTGTTTGGCCAACATACAGAACCATTCCCATAGCCATGTTGAAAAATACTTACCATTCTTTGAAAAATATTCATTCCAATCATTACACGAGTCAGTACCCCAGGTAAATAAATGGGGAGAGAGACTTATTATTTGACACAGAGGATCATACAGCTCCTGGCTCTCAAATGTTATCATTCCCTCAAGCTGTTTGCTCTTAAATTCTTCATAACTTCAAGTGGATAGGACATGGGCATTTTACAGATGTCTAACTCAGAAATAATGATGACAAAACAAGCAGCAAGACCATTTCATGCCAAATTAATGACTATAAGGCATGCAAGGCCCAATTTGTCTGTACAAATCTACTTCAGAGCTGGGGCCAAGACCATTAAACTAATATTAAACTGGAGTCCCTGGGCCCTGAGTATCCCATGACTCCAGGGCTTTGCGCTTTTGTAAGAAAAATACTAAACACAGACACATGTATAAACACTCTAAAAGTTTCTTTATACAAATGTCTTCTTGTCTGAAATCAGAATTCCAGAAATTGAACTTTGTCTTCCTATTTTTAAATGAAAAATGTCTTTTAAAAGACATTCAAGAATTAATTTTAAAAGACAAATTTTTTAAAAACCTCTCAGGATTTCCTATAATATGAAAAAAAATATCACTGCTAACTAATCCGTGTTCTATTAAATCTGTTTTCTGTTTAAAATGTTCATTATAAAGTCTTGGTCCCTTTAAGAAGCTTTCTTAAAAAAAACCCAAGTTTAGCAGCTTCTGAGAGTTTTGGTGTTAGTGGGATGAGTAATCTTTTTTTTTTCCACAGAGAATGTACTCATTGAGGGCTTGGTTAGGGGTGAGTGACCTGGCTGTATGATGTCAACAAACTGTCACAGAAAAGAGCAGTGAAAAGCCATGTTCACTGCATGTTAATTTCAAATTTAAATAGATGGAATTCTTGTAACAAGGAAACTTTTCCTATACAGAGATGAGGTAGCTCTTCAACCAATCTTTTCTCTTCTCCTTTGGCACAAAACTATACTACATTCCCAAGTCTCTTTGCAGTTGAGAATAACTGAGTCTAGCCAACAGAATGAGAGCAGAAATGGTATATACCATTCCTAGGCCCAAGCCAATAAAAAACTCCCCAAGCAATGCCAACTTGGTGCAGATGGGTGTGGCTACCATAGAAGTCACCCATAGAGATGGCAGAGGGACAGATGGAACGAGCCCAGCTCCTGAATCACTACTTAGAAGACAGTTGCCTATTGTAAGAGAACCAATTTGGGACATTACATAGGTGATAAAATAAACTTGTATTAAATTTGTTGCAGAAGCTAACATTACCTTAACAAACATATCTTAGTTCAGAATGGAAAGCTTATAGAATAGATTACTAATGACTCAGCCATGTAAGATAAGCAACCGTACTCCAAGCTCTGACATCCAATTGTCTTTTAACAGTTGTGAACAGACAAGTACCAAGATCTGCTTTTCAATATCTAAACTTGCCAGTGAGCTGAGCACTTGAGGTTTCTATAAATATGATAAAAAAAAAACAAATATTTTGGCTGCTATTGCTACTGTTGAATAAAGACACTTATAACCTTTTCCTTTAATATGTTTTCCCCCAATCCCAAACCTGGTAGAGCCAAAAGCAGCAGCAGAAGTGGAGAAGAAAAGTAAAAGAGCTAGGAGAAAAAGGAAAGTGTCCCTGAGCCAGGGGTCAGAATAAGAAGGGTGAGGGGAGAAGCTTTGGATTGAACATTAAAGTGAAGTTCTGATTTGCCTGTAATATCTTAATTAACCAAGTGAAGAAGAAGGGAGCAAAACAACATACAGAGCAAAAAAGAAAGCAAATAGCAACATGATAGGTTTAAATCTAACCCTCTCAATGAATGCATTAAAAGTAAATGACCTAAAAAGCACATGAAAAAAAATGTTCATCATCACCAGCTATTAGAGAAATGCAGATCAAAACTACAATACGATACCATTTCACACCTTATAGAATGGCCATTACCAAATAAAGCAGAAAACTCCAAGCACTGGAGAGGACTTGGAGAAACAGAAACACTCCTTCACTGTTGGTGGGAATGGAGAACGGTGCAGCCTCTGTGGAAGACAGTTTGGCAGTACCTCAAGAAGCTGAATATAGAACTGCCGTATGATCCAGCAATCTCATTACTAGGAATATATTCAGAAGAACTGAAAGCAAGGATGTGAACTGACATTTGCACACTGATGTTCAGAGCAGGATTATTCACAAATTGCTAAAATATGGAACCAGCCCATGTGTCCGTCAACCAATGAGTGAATAAACAAAGTGTGGTATATACATAAAATGGAATACTATTCAGCTGTAAGAAGAAATGAAATTGGGATGCCTATGACAACATGGATGAACCTTGAGGATATTATGTTGCATGAAATAAGCCAGACATAAAAGGACAAATATTGTATGGTCTCACTAATATGAACTAAAAAGATAAGTAAACTGATGGAGGTAGTTCTAGAGTATAGGTTATTGGAAATAAAATATTGGTTGAGAATGGGAGCTGGTGCTTAATGTATGTAGAATTTTTGATATGGTTTATTGTAAAAGTGTGGAAATGAATAGAGTTGATGGTAACACATTATAGTGAATATAACTAACCCTGCTGATGTATAAATGAGATTGTGGCTGAAAGGAGTAATCTGTGGATATAAATGTCAATTGAAAGGAAACTAGAGAATAATCTAGGGAATGTTTAACAGTGATTTTGGTGGTGGATGAAGATTCTGGTTAACAGTATAAATTTAAGAATGTTCTTTTACAAAGTGTTAAGAATATGGTGATACCTGGAAAACTATAACTAATGTAACTTATGGATGATAGCTAACAGTAATATTGTAATATTTTTGCAGCAATGGAAAGAAGATATTATAACAATTCTAAGAGACAAACATGGGGGAGTATAAGAAAGTATGGGATTTTTCCTTTTAGAGTAATGAAAACATTCTAAAATTGACTGAGGTGATAACAGCACAACTCTGTGATGAAAATGAGAGTCACTGAGTGTACACTTTGAATGGATTGTACAAGGCACAGGACCGTATAACACAGGGAATCCTGTGGTGGAAGATGGACTGTGGTTAACAGGACAAATATGAGAACATTCTCTCACGAACTATAACAAATGTATAATACTAATACAGGGTGTTAATAATCAGGTGGAGTTGAGGAAAAATACACCAAATGTAAGATATGGGCTGTAGTTAGTAGTAATATTTTGACAATGTTCTTTCATAGTTTATAACAAATGTTTCACAACAATGCAAGGTACTGTGGTGGGGTGAAGTATGAGGGTTTTTTTTATTTTTCTTTGTTGTTTGTTTTGTAATTTCACAACTTTTACTCTACAATTTATGTATGTATGCTCATGAATGAATGACATAGCCTAATAAAATTTTATTTTAAAAAAGTAAATGGCCTATATTTAGTGTACTTTCCTACAAGCCATCCTATTTTTAATACCCTATATTAGTATTGTATATTTGTTATAGTTCATGAGAGAACATTTTCATATTTGTACTGTTAACCACTGGGTTATAGATGGTAATATCATGATGATGTTCTTTCATCATTTGTAACAAATGTAACACAACAGTGTAAGGTGGTGGTGGAGGAGCAATATATGGGAATTCTGTATGGTATGCATGATTGTTTTGTAAGCTCATATCTTCTCTAATAATAACTATATATATAGTTAAATGGCCTAAACACCCTAATTAAAAAGCAGAGATTGTTAGATTGGATAAGAAAATACACAATCCAACTACATGCTGTTTATAAGAATCAAACTTTACCAAATTAACAATATCAGGAACAACAAGAGTGATATCACTACATAACCAACAGATACTAAAATGATAATAAAGGAATATTTTGAACAATGTTATGCCAATAAATTTGACAACATAGATAAAATGGATAAGTTTTTTAAAAGACACAAACTAAAAAACTACTCAAGAAAATAATAGATAAAAGTGAATAGAACTATATCTATATCAAACTTTCAATTTATAGCTAAAAACTATACCTCATAGAAAACGTCTGATCCAGATACTATCACTAGTGTATTCCTCCAACATTTAAGAAGAATAAGATCAGTTCTACACAAAGTCTTTCAGAAAAAAAAAAACATTCAGATTGGAAAGGAAGATATAAACCTATCGTTATTTGCAGATGACATGATTATCTATGTAGAAAATACAATGTAATCTACAAAAAAAAAGACTACTAAAACTAATAAATAAATTTAGCAAAATTATAGGATACAAGATCAATATACAAAAAGTTCAATTGTATTTTGATATAAGTAGCAATGAAAATTTAGAAATTGAAATTTTAAGAAGTCATTTATAATGGTATCAAAAATATTAAATACTTAGGAGTAAATCTGACAAAAGATGTGCAAGACCTATACACAGAAAACTACAAAACTGCTAAGAAAAAGTAAGACTGAAGTAATTGGAGAGATAAACCATGTTCTTGGCTCAGAAGATGCAATATTAAGACATCAATCCTCCCCAAAATGATCTATAGAATCAATGAAATTCTGATGAATTTCCTAGCGGGCTTTTGTATAGAAATTGACAAAGTGATTATAAAAGTCATATGGAAATGCAAAGACCTAGGTAAAACAACTTTGAAAAAGAAGAACAAAGTTGGAGGACTAATACTACCTGGTTGCACTGCTTATTATAAAACGAGAATAATGAAAATAGTGTTGTGTTGGCACAAAGATAGACAAACAGGTCAATAAAATGGAATTGTGCACCAGAAATAGACCCACACATACATGGACAGCTGATTTTCAACGAAAGTACAAAGGCAGTTCAGTAGAGAAGGAATAGTCTTTTCAACAAATGGTACTGGAACAATTGGATATCCATGTGCAAAAAAAAAATAACTACAATCCTTATGTTAAACCACATACAAAAATTAAGATCATAGACCTAAACATAAAACCTAGAACTAAACTAACTAAAGCTAATTAAAACTAAACTAAACTAACTAAAACATCTAGATGAAAACATAAGAGATAATCTTATGACCTTAAGTCAGGTAGAAATTTCTTAGCTATGACACAGAAAGCATGTTCCATAAAAAATTATATATTGGGGAAGCGGGTGTGGCTCAATGGATAGAGCTCCCGTTTACCATATGGGAGGCCCCAGGTTCGCTTCCCGGGGCCTCCTTGTGAGGGCCGGCTGGCTGGCCCGCGCGGGGAGGTAGGCTGATGCAGTAGGACCTCACAGCAGGAAGCGGGTGTGGCTCAATGGATAGAGCCCCGGTTTACCATGCGGGAGGCCCCGGTTCGCTTCCCGGGGCCTCCTTGTGAGAGCAGGCCGGCCCGCGCCGCGCGGTGGGCTGATGCAGCAGGACCTCACAGCAAGGAGGAGATAAGCAGACACGGAAGAAACACACAGCGAATGGACACAGTAAAATACAAGCAGCAAGGGGGGCATAAATAAATAAATAAATAAATTTTTAAAAAAAAAATAGTTTACCTTAAAAAAAAAAAAAATTATATATTGGACTTCACCAAAATTAAAAAGTTCTCCCATTGGAAGCATTTGTATGCACCTAACTACACATACAGAGCAAATTTAACAAAAAGAAATAGAAAACTGTACCATCATAGTGAATTGATAGAGGCCAGTGAAAGGATATCTTCAATGTGCTAAAGAAAAATAACTGCCCCAAATTCTATACTTAGTAAAAACATCCTTCAAGAATAATGAGGGAATAGACATTTTCCAGCAAAAGAGAAAAAGTCTGAGAGTTTGGTAGTTTGGTGTTATATAGCTCTTATTGAAGAAAATTCTAAAAGATGTATTTCAAACGTGAGGAAAGTTGACCCGAGAGGAAGAAATAATAAAGAGCAAAGAAATTAATACCTGAGTAATTCTAAAGAAATATTAACTATATAACAACAACAACAATAATAATGTCTGGCGGGTTTTTCCTAAAGAGAGATATAATCAAAACCAAAACAATAACACATAGTTTGGAAGAGGGTAAGTGAAGTTAAAACATTCAGAGCTCTTTGTACTTTCTGGCAAGAGGGTAAAGGTATTGATTAAATTTAAACTTTGGCAAATTAAGTATGCATGCCATTATTTCTAGGTAACCACTAAAATAATAGAGTTTTTAACTTGCAAACAAGTAGAAGGAAATTTGAATTTTAAAAAATAATTAATCTAAGAGATGACAAGCAGGAACAAATATGGGACAAACAAAATGCACAAGATAAGATGGTAGGTGTAAATCCAACTACAAATGTTTTACAGTAAATTTAATTAATTATGTTCTAGTTAAAAAGGAAATATCATTAGACTGGATGTAAAAAATTAACTATATACAGTTTTCAAAAGATACATTTAAAAGATTAGAAAATAGAAAAGTGGAGAGTAAAAGGATAGAAAAATGAATACTCTGCAAATACTAACCAAAAAAAAGCTGGAGTTTTTATATTTAAAACCCCAACTGGAGACAAAAGGAGCCATTTATTTAAGATAAATATTCCAATTCTGCAGGAAAATATAATTCTTTTCATTTGTATGCACTTAACTACACATACAGAGCAAATTTGACAAAAAGAAATAGAAAACTGTACCATCATAGTGAATTGATAGAATCAAAGTAGATTGATAATATTAGGAATGACAAAGAGGCATCACTGTGTAAGCTAAGGATCTTAACAAAAGAGGGCAGAGCGGGTGTAGCTTAGTGGTTGAGCACCTGTTTCACATGTATGAGGACACAGATTCATTTCCCAGCACCTCATTTAAAAAAAAATTTTTTTTTAAACTAGAGGGTATTATGCAGAGCTGTATATACCATTGTATACCAATACATTTGAAATTTTAAATGGAATCAATAAATTCCTAGAAATATTCATTCTCCAGAGATTAACTCCAGGAAAAATAGAAAAGCTGAATAGTCATGTAACCATTTAATAGGTGAATCTTTGGAGGAAGATTGGACTTTATCAGTGAGTTTTATCAAACATTTAAGAAATAATTCCAATGTTACATAAATTTTTCCAACTTGTTCTGTCTGGCTATCATGGTTTTGACACCAAAACCCAATAAGGGCAACCCAAGAAATAAAAATTTAGAACCCAAACTCACTAAAAAATGTAAATGCAAAAAATGCTAAACAAATATTAACTAAGAAAATTTAACATTATCTAAATAAAAATATATCATAACCAAATTGATTTATCCCAAAACTATAAGGTTGGATTAACAATGAAAAATAAATTAATAAAATTATGACACATATGTAGAAAAGACATTATTAAAAATCAATACTTATGTATGATTAAAAGCAAAACTCTTAGTAAACTTGGAATAGAAAGAAATTTCCTTATTTTGATAAAAGTCTACCTACCAAAAACATACAGCAAATATACTAAATGTTAAAATGCTGGAAGCTTTTCCTTACTGATTGCAACAAGACAAGAATGCCCACTCTTACTTCCCTAATTCAACAGTTTATGGTTAATTTGAGCCACTGATGTAAAACAAGAAAAATAAGTAAAATGCAAGAGGTTGGAAAAAGAAGAAAATAAAATGTTATTATTCATATGTGAATGTATATATCAAAACATCTGAAAAATATATAATATCTCAGATATGTACTAAATCTAAATTATGAAGCTTTAAGGCTCGAGCAGAAGAAAATTTAATGAGTGCTAAACTATGTTAGCAAAGGCTGGTATTGGAAGTGGGAAGGGGAGTGAGAGAAAATTGAAACCTTCCAGAGGTCTCCTTGGAAGAAGGTAGAAAAGGAGGAGAAAGATAGTGTAGTAGTTTGAGATTGTATGTACCCCAGAAAAGATCATGTCCTTAGAGCTAATCCATTCCTGTGGATGTGAACCTATTGTAGGTGGGACCCTTTGATTAGATTAGTTCAGTTAAGGGTCTCTGATTAGATTACTTTGGTAAGGCTTGACACAGGGTGAGTCTTGATCCTCTTATTGAAGTCCTTTATAAATGGGATGAATTTGGAGAGACAGACAGAGAGAAAAAACCCAGGAGCTCAGAAAAGAACCCAAAGAAACAGAGAGAGAAAGCCACAAGAGCAAGAAACTGAAATCAATGGACCCCAGGAGAGAGAAGGCCACAGAAGGTGCAGCCAGAAGCTGAAAGCAATGGAGCACAGAGGAGAAAGGAGAGACCAGCAGACACCACCATTGTGTCCTGCCACGTGACAGACATCTAGGATCACCAGCAGCCGAGTCTTTGGAGAGAGAGCTTCACCTGATACCTTGATTTGGACATTTTTCTCAGCCTCAGAACTGTAAGCTTATGTTAATAAATTCCCACCCACTTCTGGTATATTGCCTTGGCAGCCTTCAGCAAACTAAAACAGGGAGGGAAGTGACAGTTTTCTCAGGCCTCTTCTAAAAGGCTGGGAGGTAGTAGACAGAGTATCTTCTTGAGAAAAAAAGTGTATATTTGTGGGGAAACTAGTTGATACTTTGTTCCAAAGAACAGTAGACTCGTGTCTGATATAAGAAAAGGGAAAAAAGAAGGTAGTTGTTAGTGGAATGGAAGTACAGTAGTTTAACTTTCAAATTAACAAGAAAAAAATGGGATGACTAACAACTTGATCAAATCAGCAAGAATAAGAAAAAGAAAAAAGAGGGTGAAATGTGTTAAATAAATATTAAAAAGCAAGCCAGAATAAAGAAAGAAAACATATTAGTGATTATACTAATTATCAAAGGGCTGAAAATCTTCCATTAAAAGGGTTGAAGTGGGCTAACAAACAAAACCTAGACATAGTCTATTTACAGGAAAGACAAAGTAATAATGGAGAAGCTGATTGTTTTTTAAAAAGTGGTCAATGAGCTACCACACAAATTCTAACAAAAAGAAAGTTAAAGTGGAAATACCAATACCAAAGTGAAATTTAAGGTTAAATGCAACAAATAGGTATAAAATGAGATATTATGAAATGATAAAATATTCTATTTTTAAAGAGTCTATAATATTCATAAACCAAAATGCTCCTAAACATTGTAGTAGTTAAATACATTTTTTTAAAAAAAATAGCTAATAGAAATGCAAAAAGAACTTACTAAACATTCAGTTATAGTGGAAAATTTGAAGACAACCCTCAAATTTGGACAGATTTAGATGACATAAAACAAGTAAGGATTGTAAGCAATCAAGTAATGCATTCAATTAAAAAGCATATATACATACATGCATACATATATGCTTATATATATATATAAAACCTCATAATATATATATAACCTCATAATTCAAAATTAATAAAAATAGAAGACTATAAATCAATTGATTTATAATAATAAAAGCAAAAAAATTCTAAATAAAACATTAGCAGAGAAAATAAAACATTAGCAGGTTTATGGCTATTGTTCAAAGCCCTTCCGTACTCTCAAGCATCCCTATTTGGACAATAAGATCTAAAAAAATTCTAAATAAAACATTAGCAGAGAAAATCAACATGTCAAAAAAAATAATAGGGAATAATAGGTTGGTCAATATCAGGAAATGTATCCATTTGATCCAGCACAGTAAAAATGTAAGAGATAAACATGCTCTTATTATCTTATTAATAGATGCTTAAGGGGCATTTGACAAATTCGGTAGCCAGTCCTAATTTTAAAATGAGCTAGAAAGAGACTATTTAAATTCATTAAAGACAATTTTTCAAATACTAACAGAAAATACTGTCAAGAGAAACAATTCATCAGTTATAAATTAAAGCATTAAAAAGTGTTATTGAGGGAAGCGGGTGTGGCTCAGTGGATAGAGCCCCTGTTTACCATATGGGAGGCCCGGGTTCGCGTCCCGTAGGCCTCCTTGTGAGGGCACGCCGGCCTGAGCGGTGCGGTGGGCTGATGCAGCAACCTCACGGCAGGAACCCGGCGCCTCCTTGTGAGGGCAGGCCGGCTCGCGCAGCGCCGTGGGCTGATGCGGCAAGACCTCACAGCAAGGGGGAGATAAGCAGACACAGAGAAGACACGCAGCGAATGGACACAGCAGCACAAGCAGCAAGGGCGGGGATAAATAAAATAAAATAAATAAATCTTAAAAAAAAAAAAAAAAGTGTTATTGAGAGAGAAAAAAAGTTCAGGAGCAGGGAGATCTCAACCAGGGAAGTCACAGTTGCTTATAATGGCCTTTAGGGACTTTCCAAGTGAGGTGACAATGACTACCTGACCTTAAAGTTTCTCATTACATGGGGTGGGTAGGGGTGGGAAGGGTCTTACAAAACAGGAAGCAGATATACATGGATTAGCATGATATGCTTGTCCATTCTGATGAGCTCTCTCTACTGGACACAAGATCTTATTGAAGGGAAAAGGCAGATTGGAAAGCAGTGCCCATTTTTGAAAATATATTTGCAACTATATTTGTGTAGGAGAAAAGTCTAGAAAGAAGAGTACTAAAGTGTTAGCAGTGATTATCTCTGGATGGTGGGGGTTTGGGGAGATGTATTGTTTTTATTTTTTTATCCATCTGTATTTTCTAATTTTCCAGAAGTCACTTTGAGTAAGTTTTTAACTTTTCAAAATATGGCAAGGTCTATGAGTATTTGGAATATGGAGTCAGAATCCCAACTCCTCAACTGAATAACAATGTAACATTAAGCATTTCACTTAAAAAAAAAAAAAAAGTTTTTTCATGTGTTGGTTAATTACAGGGAGTAAAATTAACCCATCTACTGGTCTTTCCAAGTCAATAGGCATTTATTATACTTGAATACTTGGGCAGGGTTAGGGTGAGGGTGGGGGAATTATAATAGCAAAAATTTTATGTTACTTTCGCAGGTATCAAAAGACAGGGACAGACGGTGGAACTTGTGTGGTTATTTTCAAACATCGCATGACTTGAAAGAACAGGTGTTGGAGGAAACTGTCTACATATTTGCTAGGAAAGCATTCTCGGGTTTCTTTTCTAATCATGGAAAAGATGATACATTAATGTGACTATTTCCCCTACTTTCTGAAAACAGCCAAGCAACCAGATGCATGAAACCCACATTCAGAAGAAATGAAGTCATGGGTGAGAGTCCCAAGCATGCTAGCAATGAAGAGTTACATAACCTACAAGTTCCAACAAGTTTTTCCAGGTCCACCATGTACCTAATAAAACTTTTCTGAGGACTACTAGACAATTCCAAATTCACGTATCATGACCTTTGGACCAACTCCAAGAAAACACAGAATGTCCCTGATGGGCTGTTTATGGATTCAATTGGTGCAGGTTCAAAATTACTCTGGAAGATGAATGGAAATTTTTGATCCACAGATGGAAGTGAAAAGGAGGAGAGGACGTTCAGTTCTGAAATCAAAGACTACAAAGAGAAATGAAGAGAGAGAAGAGGGGTTGTATCAGGAGCAAAGGTTAGGGGGTGGGGGGCAGTAAAGAGCTTCCACATATATCTACAAGCCCAGCACCATCTTTGGAAAGGAGACCATTGGAATCAGTGAGCCTTATGATTTTCTTTAGTACTAAGAGCAAATGGCTCTGCCTCAGGAATGAAGGAAGGGCTGAGCACTCAGGATGAGTGGCGTCCAAATAGAAATTAGGTAAGCCAGACCTCTTTAAAGATGGACTGTCATTTCTCGCCTGGGCTGGTGCACTGGCCTCCCTACTGCTCTCCTTGTTTCCATTCTTGGCTTCCTACAGTCTACCCTCCTCTCAGCAGCCAGAGTGATTGTTATTAAAAAACATAAATCAGATCGTCTTTCGCCAATGGCTTCTTTTCACTCTTAGAATAAAATCCAAAGTCCTCCCCAAGGCCTATAGGGTAACCAGAGGTCTTAGTTTTTCTGGGGCAATCCAGGTTTATGGCTATTGTTCAAAGTCCTCCCGTACTCTCAAGCATCCCTATTTGGACAATAAGATCTAAGGTTGGCATAGAAAGTCCCCACGTGATTTGGACTGGCACTCTTTCTCTGGAGTTCTCTCCTTCCACTCTCCTCCTCACTCTGCCAGCTCTGCCCAGACAGGCCCCCTGCTTGTTCCTCTGATGCATCAAGCAGACTTTCCCTTCCAGCTTTCCCACTTGCCTCCTTTGCCTGGGAGGTACCTCTTCCCTGATATTCCCATGGCTCATTCCCTCACTTGATCCAAATTTCTGACCAATCATCTTTCAAAGAGGCCTTCCTTGACCTCTTTCTCTAAAAATGATTCTCTACCCCCTTTCTCTGCTTGACTTTTTTTTTTTCCAAAGTGCCTTATTACTTCTTCAAGAACTTCCGACACCAACCACAATGCCATTCTGATCCTAACTAGTCGAGTTCACAGGCTAAGAGCACAATCCCCCGAGAG
>JAQZBX010013018.1:24951-40512 GCA_029593785.1 Cabassous unicinctus
CAAAAGAAGAGATGCACAGGGAGAATCTGGGAGGGTCTCAAACATGAAACTTCTGGTGCCCTCTCCCCAGGGTGTAAGGGTGTGTCACCCTCCCAGCACATCAACGTGGATTACCAACCAGTAAGCTCACCCAAGCTTTGGTGTCCAGAGTTCTTAATGGGGTCTCATTAGATAGGTATGATCAATTGAATCAGTCCCCACGTGGTTGAACTCAATGCCTGTCTCCCTCCCCACAGAGTCCGGTCTGATAGGGCCTGGCTCAAAGCCCCCACCCTCTAATCACCTGCTTGGTCTTCTCCTGTGCAAGCCCTGACCCTAAGATGAGATATGGCTGCCACACCCTATGTCATCCATTAGCATAAACTATCAGGTGGTCTGGGCACCCCCACCCAGGAGTGACAAAAACCCTCCCATCAAGGAAAATTTCCAGGAGGTAGATGTCACTGCTCTTTTACCCAGGACAAAGTCCAGATTTTTTGTTTTTTTAGAGCCTAAATACCTTATGCTACTCTTGCTGAACATCATGTTGATTTGTTTTTTAGGAGGTACTGAGGATTGAACCCAGGTCCTTATACATGGGAAGCAGGCACTCAACCACTGAGCTACATCTGCTCCCCAATGAGAATTGTTGTTGTTGTTGTTTGTTTGTTTGTTTGTTTGTTTTTAGGAGGTACAAGGGATCGAACTCAGGACCTCATACATGGGAAGCAGGCACTCAACCACTTGAGCTACATCCACTCCCTACAATTTTTTTTTTTTTATTTTCATTTTATTCCCTGCTATGGGCAGCACTTTGTCATCTTCTCTTTCTAGGGATTAGAGCCATGCATGATCCCTGGTAGTGGCTCAGTAAATATCTGATAAATGAATGAATGGACAGTCTATGAGTGAAAGATTATTTTGGCTCTGCATGGCCAGTATTCATGCAACCAAAAGTTAAGAATTAACAAACGATTATGATTATGGAACCATTATATATAGATGCCTTTTTACTTTCTAGTATTTTGTGGAATAGCCAAAAGTAAATACTTGAAATTACTGAAACTCGTTGAACTAGAACCCAGATGCCTTGATCTTTGATAATGATTGTGAAACTATATAACCTTTATCTTGTGATTGTAAAAACCTCGTGACTGGCCCTGCCTGTACCATACCACCCCCCTATCCTGTTTCACACCTTTGAAGTCTTATGATCACTAGACAGCCCCTTAATGTTTATTAATGAAGAAACTTGAGTCAACCCAGAATGAACCACCCCAAATCCTAAGCTATCTTACTAGACAAATCATATCTAACTAAAATTGGCCCTACTTGGCATGCACAGTAGCTTAAACCTTAACCTACAAGTGACCTACACCTCACGATAAAACTAAAAATCACACCCATCTTCATGTTAAGGCTGCCATTTTCTTACATACATTCTGTGACTAGGCATGCATCAATTTGCACATGCTCAATAATTAGATCTCTGACTTCACCATCTCTAACCACTACACTCATTAGCATAAACCTGCCTGTCTTTTGAGACTATAAAACTATCAGAATTACTGCAGTTCAGGGACACAGAGTCTAAGCCGATAGGCCATCTGATCTCCTGCTTCGCACTTAGCAATAAATTTCGTTCTGTCTTTGTAACCGCGATGTCTTAGGAATTGGTCCTTTGAGCGCATTGAGCAGAGAACTCTCCGTTTTGCCAGGTAACATTCATTCACTCCAAACTTTTATTCAATGTTTCTTGAGCAAGTGATTTGTACAGCTGACCACAGTGAGTACTCCTTTCATATCATCGAGCCAAATATATATTTTACTTCTGGTTGCTTTGCTAGTTTCTAGATGATGAGCAAAACCCCAATATCCTGTTCAATCTTTAAGATAAGCACTGAGTATGGATTCCCAGCCATCAGGGTTCTCTGGATGGCAGCCTCTCTCAGCCCCAAGACCCAGACTGGAGGGTTCTTGCTTCTACTATCCACTCCCGCCCTTGAACTTCACCTCTGTTTGCATGCAAGCAGAGATGAGCAAGAGATGAAAAGGAAGTCTGATTTTGCACTTCTTAAAAAAAATGTACTGAGAAGCACATAACAAAAAATAGATGTCACCAGAATCCCAACACATGCAATTTCTGTTGGAGAACACAGAGCATTCCCACCTTACAGGCGAGGAAATTGAGTCTCCAAGAGTTGAGGGGCATGTCCACATTCACAATGTCACAAGTTTGGCAATGCCCAAACTTAAAGCTTCTTATCTGTCTGGCACCAAAATCTACACAGATTTCTTTAAAAGTAGGAAGCCAGTATTTTTTTTTAATATATTTTTATTACAGAAGTTGTGAACTTACAAAACAATCATGCACATGTATAGAATTCCCATACAACAACCCTTCACCAACACACCACACTGTTGTGGAACATTTGTTACAGATTATGATATAGTATCATCAGACTATTACCACGAACTATGGCCCATAAGTGCACATTTGGCATATCTGTTCCATACCCTCTGTTATTAATAGTACATCTTCGGCATTGATGCAGGAATATTATAGTATTGCTGTTAACTATAGTCCACAGGTTACATTAATCGTATTTTTCCCATGGGAAGCCAGTCTTTTAAAGGGAAATGGGCTTTCCTATCAACTTTTAAAGCGGCCCATGCCCCAAAGGGAAGCCACAAAGCTGAACAAATAACCTGAAATATATTCTTGACTCGCCACTAAATAGCTGTCAACCACGGCTCCCCAATGGCCCAAGCTCCTACTGAGCCTATGAACCAGCTCAGCTTTCCCAAGCTTTGAATATAGGCTGTAGACTGATGTGATCCAACTGCCCCACAGCCCCAGGCTTCTCTTTCCGCCAGGAATAAGAGGCAAGGTCTGCCCTTTATGTTGCTCTTTCAACAAATGGTTGCTCTTGAATAATTGCACTGGAGGAAAGAGTTGGCCTTCAGTGCAGCTCTCTGTGAACTTAGAGTTACCACTTAAATTACTCAGAAACTAGACTTTCTGTTTATAGGGCTGAGAATCCAACAGCAAGGCTGCTACGGGAGAAACTCCATACCCCATGGGAGGTTCAGTGAGCAGCTCCCTGCAGTTCCTGTTTCTCCGCTCTGTCTCAAAGCAGGCACTTGGGATCCCTGCCAGCATCCCCACAGCACCCATCTCTGTGAGCTGGACTTTCAGCAGTGGGAGAGGGAGGACTCCACTGTACTTTGTCTTTCTCTTGAGAAGTGTTCACGAGGTGACTATCAACCTTTGCGTGTGGAAGACCGTGCAAACACTGCGGCTTGTAGAGCCCTCCCCACCCCCACCCTTGCTCCGTACAGGTGAAGGTCATGTGCTCTCATTGGTCTCTTGGCTCCATTTGGCCTCTGATTTTACTCACAATACTGTTCATGGGTCTTAAAAGCTACCTCATATCTCAGACGGATGTCCACAATATCCACCAGACCAAAGACAGCGTGGAAAGGGTAGTCCTGGAAAGAATGAGAAATAGGATACCTGGGACATGGGGTGACCCGGAGCTCAGGAGCCAATCCTGAAACCCACCCTTCAAGTCTTTGCACAGCTATGAGGCAGCTGCGGGCAGAGATGAGGGTGCATGCACTATGCCCCAGAAGGCTCTAAAACAAGTATTTCCTAGGATTGAGGAAGATGCACCGGATATCCAAAAACTGAGCAAGTTCCTGCTGGCATGTTTATGGTGACAAGAAACCACAGAGCTTAGGAAATTGCTTCAAGGCCTCATCAAGGGGTAGAAGGGCTGAGATCAGCACTTCTTCCAGGCCACTCCTACAGCATAACACTTTTGGATAGACATTTATCATTATCAGAATACTTTATTACACATTAATACATCAAATCATACACTGTGAAGCAAAAGGGATTGGTCCCTACTCTACAGAATGGTGTCTAGCACAAAGGAAATACCGAATGAACATTTGCTGATAAATTGCAAGATGGATGAATGAACGGTGAAAGTCAGAGAAGTCAAGGTGTTGGGGACAGGCATTTGAAAGTCCCAGCTGTAGGCATGTGGGGGGATGGATCTCAGTCCCTACCTCTTGACAGACTAAAGCCTTGCTCACACCCTGCAGGGCTATTAAACCCAAACTTCCCAGTTAGGAAAAGAAGTTTAAGAAAATAAAACTGGTTAAAACAACAGCTTCCTAACACTGGTCTAACTTTCAGATTCCTCTCTGTTTTGTATCCCTTGAGTATTTACCCTTTACTGAGAGCTCAACTATGCGTTTAAAAGAATATTTGCTATTATTTGACCCAGGATTTCTAAGTGTTTTTAACAGGAGAGTATTCAGGTTATCTGGTTTATCTGAATTACTGGAAGTAGAACTGCCTTTCATTTCAATGTGTATTTCAGAGCTGATGGAATGATGTTCCATGAACTTGCCTTAATTTTACTCACCTAATAATACCCTATTTCAATCTGTGCTGGAGAAATATTACCCACCAAGTACACTTCCTGTCCTGTCTCTAGGCTCACTGTTCTTCAAATTGCCATACTTCTTGTGAACATCCACTTTCCTTTCCCAGACCAGCACTCCCCCAGGTCCACGTCCCCATTTTTAGCCTCCCATGCTTCAGAAATCCTTCATCCACTGTTCTCAGACTTAGATTGTAATCCTGCCCAGGTCCAGTAACAGGCTTCTTCCAATTTTATGCAGTGATGGCTGAGTGCACAGAGCAAGCCAGATTAAAGCCTAATGCTCGATACTTTGCAAAGTGCGTTCACATAACATTATCTCTCTTTTAATCTTCTCAACATCCCAGTAAATGAGTGCTGTTGCCCAGAAAGTTTAAGTGACAGCTTAAAGCTAGAAAGTGGTAGAGTTGGCTTTGGTTCCAAGTATCCTAAATCTACATCCAATTAGCCTGGGACCACAGCTGTCAGCCTCAGCTGTCAGCCTCAGCTAAACTAGCACCTGCAGGCTATGTCAGGGTGCAATTAGTTTCCAGGCACATCACATTCTTGGCACTTACCTGGGAACTCATTAAAAATGCAGATTCTCAGGCCCCACCCCAGACCTACAGAATCAGAATCTGCATTTCAGCAAGACCTATGGCGATTTGCACACACCACTTTAAACCTTGACAAAAACTGCCCAAATCACTTAAAATCCACAGCAGACTTGCTCTTCTCAGGGCTTTATCATTTCTCATCTCCAGTCAAGCAGAGTGGATATTCTCTTTGCTTTGTAGTCAAATTCAACAAGATCAAAGCAAAAGTTACCTCACATGCTCAGTCATCAAAAACAGGTTTTCTCCTCAACATACCCCAAAGTTTATAAAGTTGGGTGTTTGTTCTGTGCTTTCTTCCCTCCTCTTTTTCTCCCTGGGTCACAATGGCACTTCCATAGTTATTATGCAGGGAAGGGTTTGCAGTATCACCAGCAAAGCTCTTCTCCAGTGAAAAGTTCCTCAAAAGAAAAAGTTCATTTGTGTGGGTTTCAAACCCTGGGTCCAACATACAATTTACCAGCTCTGTGTAACTTTAGGAAAGTTGCTTAATCTCAATCTCACTGCTTTTATCTGTAATAATCTCCCCCTTTCAGAGTTTTGTGAGAATTCAAGATAGAGTATCTAGAATGACCTCATCAATATGGCAGCATTTGGACCTGCTGGTAAATGCTCCTTCCTTAGAAACAGCTTTAAAAAGTGTTAAATTGACTCTCTCAAGACTCTGGAAGATTATCAAAACTAAAGATGGACTCAGTGGTGCTTGCTTCAGCAGACATATGCTAAAATTGGAATGATACAGAGATTAGCTTGGCCACTGAGCAAGGTGACACACAAATTTGTGAAGCGTTCCATATTTTTACACAAATGACAACATGGATGAACTTTGAGGACATTATGCTGAGTGAAATAAGCCAGGCAGAAAAGGACAAATATTGTATGGTCTCACTAATAATATTGACTAAATACAAAGAATTAACACATGGAATTAAAACCTAGAGTATGGGTTACTAGGAGATACTAGTAGGAGATAGACAACACATATGCATCCAATTCCAGGGCTCTGGGACCTGATGGACCCAAGGCAGAGGTTTTTGTGTCTTTTGTGGACCCCAGAAAATTATATTCTTAAGTTAACCCATTCCGGTGTATGTAAGCCTATTGTGTGGGGGGCCTTTTGATTAGATACAGTTAAGGGATCTTTTGAGTAGATCACTTTTGGTTAAATTACTTTGGTTAAGGGCCTTTGATTAGATTGTGATACCTAGGGTGGGTCTTCATCCTCATACTGGAGTCTTTTATAAACAGAGGACTAAAAAGCCCTAGATACACAGGAAAAATGTTAAAGAGACAAAGAGGCCCTCGAGAGACTGAGAGACAAGGCCCATGGAGAGCAAGAAGCTGAAGTAATGAGGCCTGAAGGAGAGGAGAGAGAAACCTGCCATGTGTCTGATAGCCTACAGCTGAGCTCAGGGAGAAAATGAGCCTAGAGGGGAAGGCAGAGACCCCAGCAGAGCCATCATTGTGTCTTGCCATGTGGCAGGAGTCCAGGATCGCCAGCAGCCAACCTTTGTTGAGACAGCATCTCTGATGAGGCCTTGATTTGGACATTTTCACAGCCTCAGAACTGTATGCTTTCAACCCAATAAATTCCTATTGTAAAAGCCCAACCATTTCTGATATATTGCTCCCGGCAGTTTTTAGCAAACTACAACATTAGGGAATTCTTGAAAGTTACTGCACATGCCCAGGGAAAGATGTAGGCTCAGATTTAGAACCTTAGGGAAGACAAAGAAACTGACTTCAGAATTAGCACATCAAAATAATCAAATACCCATGCATCACAAGTCTTGCAAAGAAACAGGAGGAGTTGGCTCATTCAAAGGAACAAATTAAAACAGATGAAGCACAAATATTGGAACAACTAATCAAAGATGTTCAGCAAAATCTCCTAAATGAGTTCAGTGAGCTAAAGGAAGATAAGGATATAGAACTAAAGGAAATAAAGAAGATGTGTGGGGAAAAGAGAAGGAATTAGAAATTTTTAAAAAGAACTTTAAAAACTTTGGGGGATGAAAAACACAATAGCAGAGATTAAACATACACTAGAGGCATTCAACAGCAGATTTGAACAGGCAAAGTAGAGAATCAGTGAACTAGAAACCAGGACAATTGAAATCACACAGTCTGAAAAGCAGATAGAGAAAAGAATGAAAAAAGTGAACAGAGCCTAAGGGACCTGTGAGATAGCATGAAGCATACCAATATTCATATGATGGGACTCTCAGAAGGAGAGGAGAAGGAAAAGGGGCAGAAAGAATATTCAAGGAAATAATGGCCCAAAACTTCTAAACTTGATGAAAGACATGAAAACACGCATCCAAGAAGCCCAGTGAACTCCAACCAGGACAAATTCAAATAGGCCCACTCCAAGACATATCATAAACAAAATGTCAAATGCCAAAGATAAAGAGAGAATCTTGAAAGCAGCAAGAGAGAAGTGATTCATCACATACAAAGGATCCTCAATAAGATTAAGTGCTAATTTCTCATCAGAAACCATGGAGTAAAAAGGCACTGGTATGACATATTTAAAGTACCAAAAGAGGGAAGTGGATGTGGCTCAAGCAATTGAGCGCCTGCCTACCACATGGGAGGTCTGGGTTCGGTTCCCGGTGCCTCCTAGAGAAGATGAGCAAGACAGCAAGCTGACACAATGGACTGGCGCAGTGAGCTGACCCAACAAGAAACACATGGAGGAAACCATAATGAGAGACACAACAAAGCAGGGAGCAGAGGTGGATCAAGAGAATAGGCACCTCTCTCCCACATAGGAGGTCCCGGTTTGGTTCCTGGAGCCTCCTAAAAAAAGAAGACCAGCACACAACAAACAGACACAGCAAATGCAAGCAACAAGGGGGTGGGGAGAAATGGGTAAATAAAATAAATCTTTTTAAAAAATAAAAAAATAAAGTACTAAAAGAGAAAAATTGTCAGCCAAGGATTCTGTATCTGGCAAAACCACCCTTCAAAAATGAGGAAGAGGTTAAGACATCCACAGAAAAACAAAAGCTGAGGGAAGCGGATGTGGCTCAATCGATAGGGCTCCCATTTACCATATGGGAGCCCCCAGGTTCGATTCCTGGGGCCTCCTGGTGAAGGCAAGCCAGTCAGCCCGCGCGGCGCGGTGAGCTGACACAGCAAGACGTCGCAACAAAGGGAGACAAGCAGACACAGAAAAATGCACAGCAAATGGACACAGCGAGCACAAGAAGCAAGGGGGGTATAAATAAATAAATAAATAAGCAAGCTGAGGGAGTTCATCACCATGAGACCTACCCTACAAGAAATGCTTAAGGGAGTTGCAGGTAGAACAGAAAGAACAGCAGACAGGAGCTTGAAGCTGACTGAAGAAATAAAGATTTCCAGTACGGGTAACTTCACGGGTAAATATGAATGCCAATATCATTGTATTTTTGGTATGTATCTCTACTTCTTACTTCTTATAATATTTAGATTAAATTGAATAAGTATCATATTTCTATTGTATGATGTGCAAAATATAAAGAGATAATGTATGACAAAAACAACATTAAGAGAGAGAGAAGAGGGGTATAAGAGCAGAGACTGTATACTATCGAAGTTAAGTTAGACACAGATTGGCATAATGGATAAACTTAGATATTCAAATGGCCAATAAGTACATGAAAATATGTTCAACATCATTAGTCACGAAAGAAATGCAAGTTAAAACTACAATGAGATAGCACTTTATAACCATGAGGATGGCTGTTATTGAAAAGACTGAAAATAAGTGTTAGCGAGGATATGGAGAATATGAACTATCATTCCTTGTTGGTGGGAATGTAAAATGGTGCAGCCTCTGTGGAAAATCATTTGACATCTTCTCAGGAATAAACACAATTACCACATGACCCAGAAAGTCCACTCCAAGGTACATACCCAAAAGAATTGAAAGCAGGGACTTGGACAGATATTTGTACACCAATGTTCATCACAGCATTATTCACAAGACCCAAAAGGTGGAAGCAACCCAAGTGCCCATCACAGACGAATGTGTAAACAAAATGTGGTATATACATACAATAAAATATTATTCAGCCATGAAAAGAAGCCAAGTACTGGTATATGCTACAGTATAGGTGAACCTTGAAGTGAAATAAGCCAGACACAAAAGGCCAAACATTGTATGATTTCTCCTATATGAACTATTTAGGATAAGTAAATTCATAGAAACAGAAAACAGAATAGTGGTTACCAGGAGTGAGGGGAGGGAAGAATGGGGAGGGTTTGCTAAACAAATATAAGTTTTGGTTTGGAATGATGAAATAACCTGGAAAGAGACATCACTGAAAATTACACTGTATGGTCAATGTATTTAAATGTCAAAGAATTCTCCCCTCAAAGTGGTTAAAATGATTCTTATGTATATTTTACCACAATTAAAAATAATTAATTATAAAAAACAAAAAATCCTTGCTAAAGGATTGGAAGGGGAAAGATGAACAGGTGGAGCACCATGGAGCTTTAGAGCAGGAAGCTATTCTGTGTAACACCATAATGGCGGATCCATGACATTACCCATTTGTCAAAACCCACAGAAATGCACAACACAGAGTGAACCCTAATGTAAGCCATGGACTATAGTTAATAATAATGGATTAATATTGATTCGTTCATCAATTTGTAACAAATGTACCCCACTAAGGCAAGATGCCGATAATGGGGGAATTTGGGACGTGAGAGGGAGCGGAGAGAGGGAATATGGGGACTCTGTGCTTTCTGTGCGATTTTTCTATAAACCTAAAACTGTTTTAGCTTATTAAACCTTCTTTCCTGTAACTAAAGAGAAGGGGGAGATATTGAAGTAAGTTTATGGTATTAACTTTAATAACCCAATAGGAATTTGAGCAATGAACAGTCCAAGGGTTAAGGAGATATCCAAATTGTGTGAAAGAACCATGGACCCTATTTAGTACTATCCAAACATGAGTCTTGGTATCACTAAGTGGTGAGAAGCAGCACTGCTTTTACAGTTATACATTCTTTTAGCGATTGCAACACAGATCTTTGAATTAAAATCTAATATAAGTTAATTTTGCCACTTCCAAGTATAAGGATGTAATTTCGACTCCAAAAATTAGAATAATTCGACTCCAGTTTTTCTCCTACTACTTATGTCATTGTCATGTATTTCAACTCTTTACAGTCACTTAAAATATTACTTTTATATATTTATATATTTAAAGCTTAAGAAATATTATGTTTTCAAGGAGTCATATGCATCTGCATTTACCCATATGTTTACCCTTTCCAATGTACTGTTTTCCTTCCTGCAATTCCATGCGTCCAATAAAGATCATTTTAATTCTATCCAAAAGACTTTCTTTTAGTGCAGGTCTGCTGTTAAAAAATACTCTGTATTTCTTGGTCTGGAAAATACCTTTTTTTATTCCTTTCACTGGGTATAGAAGTCTAGGCAGATGGTTATTTTCTTCTATCACTTTGAAGATGTCATTCCACCGTCTTCTGGATTTCATTGATTCTTTTCAGAGTTTAGCTGCTTTCAATTTTATTGTTGATTCTCTGAAGGTAATTTCCCCCCTGTGACTGCTCTTATGATTTTTCTCTCTGTCTTTGGTTTTCAGTATTTATATTGTGATACGTCTAGATGTAGTTTTATTTATATTTATCCAAATTAGGGTTACCAAAGCCTTTTGAAACTGTGACACGTGTCTTATCAATTTTGAAATATTCTTGATTATCCCTTCAATGAGACCTGTGTCTCATTTCTCTCTCCTCATCATCTGGAACTCGATTTACATGAATGTTACAACTTTTCATTGTGTTGCATATGTCTCTTCCATTCTTTCCAGCTTTTTCCACCCTTTCATCTCTCTGTGCATCAGTATGCATATCTCTACCTCCACATCTCTCAAACTTTCAAACCTATCATCAGCTTTAATAATCTGCTTTTAATCCCATCTATTGAATTTTTCATGTTATAGTCTTCATTTCTAACATTGCCATTTGATTCTTTTTATTTTAATTCCAGTTCTTTTAAAATCCCTGTCTGATAATCCCACTATCTGGATTTCTTGTGGGTCTGATTTCATTGCGCAATTTTCCTTTCGGTTTTCAGTCATTTGGCTTTTCCCTCTGGCTGCCTGACAACTGAATGCTGGACGTTGCGTATGAAAAATTGTGAAGATAATTTAAGGCTCTGAGTGATTTTCTCTTATTCCATTGAGGATTTGTTTTGCATCTGGCAAGTAAATAGGATAGGGGGAAGTCCCTTAATCCAGTCAGAGATTAAGTGTGGTTGAGGCTTTGTGTCAGTCTACATGACTGAGCTATTTCTGACTCAACTTTCCTCCTAGAGAATAGTCTTTCAGGGATCCCATCTGAAAGCCTTGCTTGTTTACTGGGACTTCTACTCCTTGGCAAGTTTTGAACTCTGCTCAGCCTCTTACCTTTTTGGCCACTGATTAGAAACTGTCAAATGCCTAGGAAGGAAACTCAATGCTGAGTGTTCAGCTAGCCTCTCTTCACATCCCTTCTCTCTAGAATCTTGGGCCCTCAAGTTCTCACTGCCTTGGTCTCTCTTTGATGCCTCAGACAGCTTCTTTTTATATTTTATCTAATTTCTCTAGCTGTTCATGGTAAGAGGGTTTGTCTGATATAAGGTAGTTCACCGTAGCTCGTAGTGAAAACCCAGTGGGGTCGATCATTACTGCGAGAGACAGGACAATCCAATATTACAATTATTTCAAGAGAGACCATATTTAACCAACACCTTCTCTGTCATATTTTATGGTTTTAACAAGAAAGTCCCTCAGCCCCTATTGTCCTATACTAGAGAAATGTAGTTTTGTTGTTGTTCCTAACTAGCGCCAAGGCAGAAGCAAAACGAGAGAATGCACATGGAAGGCAGGGTTTAAGATCTCTCTAGACCGGCTGTTCATATGCCGGTTGAGCCCTGAATCTCAGCAGAGTTGCAGCCAACACATACTCTCGAGTTCATTGGACTCATCCAGGACAACTAACAAAAGGTTAGTTGATGGACAATGCCCAATCCAAGAAGCAGAGAGTATTTACAACTGCAAGCAAGACAGTTCCATCCTTCTGCCCCATGTGATCTAAGCCCCCACTCAGTTGGAAGCAGAGGGGGCATCACCATCCCCCAAATCCTCAAGATTGAGGAATGAACAAACACAAGGGGCAGGGGAACACAACTATGGACTAAGCAGAATTATTGTTATTCTAGGAATGGAAGAACTTGAAATATTGATGTAAAAGTGGTCACCAGAGGCTCTGAGAGGAGGGAGAGGGAAGAATAAGTGGAACATGGGACATTTTTTGAGACATTGGAATTGGTCTGCATGATATTACAATGATGAATACCAGCCATTATATATTTTGTCAAACCTATAAAATTGTATGATGCAAAGTGTAAACCATAATGTAAACTATAAACCATTCTTAGTAGCAATGCTTCACTATGTGTACATCAATTGTAACAAATGTACCATACTAATGAAAGATGTTGTTAATGGGGGGGAATGGGGGAATGAGAGGGGATGGGGTATATGGGAATCCCCTATATTTTCGATGTAACATGTATGTAATCTAAAGTTTCTTTAAAAATAAAGAAAAAGATATCTCTAGATATCAGTATTTTTCAAACTGTGCCCATAACCCACTTGTATGAGAAACTACTTCATGCAAAATGCAGATTCCTGGGCTCATTCCAGGCTTACAAAATCAGAATTTGGGGTAGCAGAAGGGGCCCAGGAATTTGCATTTTAACAAGCTCTGACACACAATATTTAAGAACTGTTTCCACGTTTCAAGGAATAGCCCAAAAATAAGAGAGAGCCAGCAATCGTGGAGAGGACAGTTTGATTTGAGGAACATACAGAAAGAACTGAATGGAGGGGTGGGTAACCTTTACAATGGGAAATAGTAGGGTGTGGGGAGTGGGCTTCAATCACCATCACTCTTTTCAACTTACTCTTTGGTGGCTTGAGTTGTAAAGAAGCATTTTCTTCCAGGCTGTATTTGAAATTCATGAGGCAAAATTGGCTCTTTTGAAGCCCTGCCACCTTCTAAATGTCACCTAACAACTGGGTCTCTTTTTTGCTTTTGATCTGTTAACTACAAGGCACAGAGCTACCGTGACTATAGGAAAGGCAGGAGAGCTTTCCCCTAATATAATCATTTGGTTATATTAGCATCGTATGCACACTGCCTTTTGGACATAATTCTCAATATTTTTAAAGGACCAAAAAAAGCAGGTTACAAAAATCTCACCAAAATCAGTTTCTAGAACATCACAATTTTTCTTCATACCTACTACCAAAATACTATGACTCAAATGTGTCCCCAGATGATTAGTAAGCTATTATGTAATCCATAGCTTGAGATGGTCAGGAAAAGCTAGCTACTCACCAGGTCCCCCAGGCAATAAATGGGACTCAGGCTGCTGCCTCCACTGAAGGATATGAGAGCTGAATGGATGTGAAAGTGAATTCCCTTTCCACCTATAATATTTTTAAATATTTCAAGCAAAGAAGAAATACACGCTTGTTCTAAATTTAAAAAAAAAAGCACCTAAGAATTACATTGGAAAAAGGATGGAAAAGAGAAACAGCAGATTTTTTGACATGCACAACATTTTCCCCAAGGAATTGTGCTATCATTTTATCTTTTTGTAAACTTTAGAAACAAGCTTGATTCATATCCATTTACTTTGTACTAACATTTAAGGTGGGATCTACTTATATTTTTGCCAACAAATATTGTTGTTTTTGTTTTGTTTTGCTTTGCTTTTCAGTTTTCTCAGAAACAACATTGACAAATGGGGTGAAGGTGGGTTGAGTCTCAAGGAATCATAAACAGATGCCTGAGGCCTAGAAGAAGAACCAAAAATAGTGGCCTTAACCAAACAGCCAAAAACCTAGGAAAACTAACCAGTGTCAGTCCCTCATCTGAAATATTTATCTTCAAACATACTTAACTCCTGTTCAGAAATTCATATCACAGGACCATCCAAATGGCATTTCCTAAAACACTGTTTCCCAAAATGCGTTCTGGGAAACACCAGATGCATGGGATGCCTGGTGAAGAGAAAAGCAGTCTGTGATCAAATCAGTTTTCAAAGCTGTGTTTTCTGACAATGAAGATAAAAATAGTAATTATAACAGTTAACCGAGACCAGCGGCCCTACCAACATTATTATTTGCAACTAAAATAAGAACAGCAACAACTCTCACTCCGCTCAGTCCAATTGCTCAGCCCAAGAGGAGAGGCTGAGCTGGTATTAACACACAACAAGGAAGAATCGTGGAAGCAACTGGAACAAGACATCTAACCTCCTTAGCTGCAAAAATCCCAAGCTTCCCCTTGAAGCAATACGAGGAGGTCAAGGCTCTCTCACAAATTCTCTCTACATGTGTTTCCATTCCATCACAGCATTTAATATTTAAAAAGTTTTTTATTTTATTGTTTTATTTGTTTATCATCTATCTCCCCCAACCTAGAATGTAAGCTCTAAGAGAGCAGAATCTTGTCAGCCATGGTCACAGCTGACCTAGCATGCTTTACATCAGAGTCGTAAATATTTGTGAAATAGTGAATGCGTGAAGTTCCCTGATAAAGGCCTGGCTTCTGGGTCTAGAGTTTGCCTCATGCAACCCCCCAGAAGATACCAGCTGCTTCTGCAATTTCCCTGCAAGCCCACCCCAGCTTGCTTTCCTGCAGTCCACTTTATCACATTGTGTCTCATGGAATCATACAGAGTTCGATCACTAGAAAGCTGACTTCCAATTCTGTCAGCTAAGACTGGATCTCTTTAGATTTCAAATACTGATTGAGTTTCAACCAGCTGGGGCTTGAACGGGATGGTGGTGGGGAGACCACCTGAGCCAGGCCGTGAATCCTGGGAGGCACTGCCCAAAGGGAGTGAGGTACCTCATGGCTCTCAGACCTCACAGAACCCTAGGAGGAACCCTAGGAGGAGAGTGTTCCTCACAGATAGTTGTATCCACACCTGCTCAAACTGGTTTCTGGTCTTCTAAAGCGGAAATTTCACTAGCAGCTCAGTCTTACCTTCATTTTAAACAATTTGCCAGAAGGTAAGGGAACTCCATACAAAAGCCAAAGTGCTGATCTCATATTGAAGGATAGAAGGGTAATTACAGGGAAGCAGATGTGGCTCAAGCGATTGGGCTTCTCTCTACCATATGGGAGGACCCAGGTTCGATTCCCGGGGCCTCCTGGTAAAGGTGAGCCAGGCCTGTATGGCAAGCAATGCAGCAAGATGATGTTGCAACAAAAGAGAGATGCAGGGGAGAGTCAGGGCAAGATGAGACAGAAACCAGGAACTGAGGTGGTGCAGGTGACAGGATACCTTTCTCCCACATCAGAGGTTCCCAGGATCGAATCCCGGTAAAGCCTAGAGGAGGAAAAACAAGAAGAGAAGACCAAAAAAAAAAAAGAAAAGAAAGAAACAGACACAGGAGATCACACAGCGAATGGATACAGACAGCAAACAGAAGAGTGGGGGGGAG
>JAQZBX010013019.1:0-19303 GCA_029593785.1 Cabassous unicinctus
TCTGTGGATCTGTACATTTTTCTTCATTTGTTTTTCTCACTGTTTTTCAGTCTGCATACTCTCTATTGATCAATAATTCTTTATTCTACTAATTCAAATCTATTCTTAGCCTATCAGTGCATTTTTTTACTTCAGTAATTGCACTTTTTTGACTCCAGAATTTCTATTTGGTTCTTTTTATTTTATTATGTATATGTCTTTAACAAAATTCTAGGCTTGATGGGAACTTGTAATCATTTATTTCTTTCATTATGGTTTCCTTTTGTTCTTTGAACATAGTTATAATAACTTCTTTAAAGTGTTTGTCTTTTAAATCTAAAATTTTGTCAATCTCTCAGGCAGTTTCTGTTTGTCCCACCTTCCCCCTAGTGAATAGGCCATACTTTCCTGTTATTTGCATGTCTTATAATTTTGTGATGGGTCTGGATATTTTTCATAACATATTGTTGCAACTCTAGATACTGCCTTCCCTCCCATTCTGGAGCTTTTGTTTGTTTGATTTCTGGATGGATTATTTCAGTTAGGTTTATTTTTCTTACTTATTGTTAATTCTGTGAGATTGCTTCAAAGAAGGCAGAGCCTTGGGTTTACTGGGAAGACTGTGGCTTTTGCAGAGCTCTTGCTGGATCTCTCAAAAATAAGAGAGAAGAAATGTGAAAGTAAAAGAGACAGAGAGACAGTAAGAAGGAGAAAGAGAGCAAGTTGGTGTCTGGCACTGAGTCTTAATTCCATGCCTACATTAGATTGAATTAAATTTTGTCCATTCAGTGAAAACAACCTGTTGAAAATTGTTGAAAAAATATTTACATTATGTAAAATAAAAGATATAGGATAATGAAATATCTTGTATATTAAAACATTTAGTTTTAAAATAAAATAAGACATCTAGCTTTAAAAAGAATGAAGCATCCAACAGCTCACACAATGATACATAAGAGAATGTTTCATTTCTAACATTGACTTTTTTGAAATTGTGCTTATTGAACACTTTAACTCCATACACCATCTCCTTGTGCCATCAATAAGAATTATTCTTTCTTAATTTTAAAATTTTTGTTGTTCATCTAATATAAAGCATGGGCATATAAAGGTGGATATAAAAAAAGCTGATCTTTCCAAGGAGGTCTCAGTTGATGTAAGGAAACATTACAAAATATTATTGTTATCTTTACACATGACTAAGAAATTCCTTAGATTTACCATACCTATAGAATCAGGTAGTGTGATTTTCCTGATGCTCCCATGAACTTTCCATATTGGACAATCATAGAGGAGATAATATTTGTGCTGTGCTTTGAAAGATGAGAAGTTTTCTCAAAAAGAATGAACAACCAATGGAGACGCAATAAAGGAGGGTGGGAAAATTATTGGATGTAAAATGCAGAATAGAAGAGGAAAAATTATAGATTGAGCTCCACTTCTCATAAAAAATCATAAGCTGTAACCAAAAGCAAGATTATTCCTTAAGTAATTTTATGTGACTACTTTCTATTTGGATCATTTTTTTCAATGACAAACGGATATACTAGTATCATGACTAGTATATTTTATCCACTACCAAACAGTTGGAAACAGTGGTCAGTCTCTGGAAAAAATTCTAAGTTCTTTGGGGTTAGAGCCCACCATAAAAATACCAATCCAATAAAATGAAAACCTTAAACATGTACCAATGATATTGTGGAAGCAGTAAAATAGATATGCATGGTTATTTACCAAGGCATTAGCAAAAGTACGTTGATCTTGCCCTAGCTCTTCAAGTATTCATGCTTATACTGCTTAACATGCAAAGATGAGACAACTAGACACTTTTTATCTCCATGAATTATGAAGAATATATCTTTTCTGAACTCCTGAAACTTCCTTTACATGACCCTTGATTTTCTTCCTCTGTGATCCTCTAGATTTACCCAGTGGTTTCTTCCCATTATTCCCAGTCTAGGTTACTTGCTCAGGTTAGAAGCACTTGACATGAGCACAACCATCAAAATTAAATTTTCATATTTGCCTCTGGTTCACCAAGGGCAAGGAACTTTCTCTAAGCTCTATATTAGTCCCCTGTCATCCCTCTCCTCTGACAGTTTCACCACCATACAAACAAGGAGCCATCAGACTAGGAAGAGATTGGAGAGTGTCCTCTGACTTCTTTGTTTTTTCTCTCCCAGCTAATTTTATACTGGGCTTTATACCCCTATGAACAAAGTGTTGAAATGTGATTTTTGGTTATTTTCTGGGATTTAGGTTCTGTGGAATAAGAGGATTTATACAAGCAACTATATTCCCCAATATACCTAGGATATTTGGTAGGCTTCCACTACCAGAAAAAAACAGATGAAAGAATGAAGGCTGGAGGAAGAGTGAATAAAAGAGAGTATGGTCCTGTCTAAGTTTTATTCCTAAAATTCCATATTTTGATGGATCTAACTACAGGAATAAAAAGAGGTTGTTCAAAAATTTTTACCTTTGGAAGTTTGACCTCCTTGGTGCTCAGACTATAGATGAGAGGATTTAACTTGGGGATTACCACAGTATAAAATATAAATGCCAATTTTTCTTGGTCTATCGAGTACCTGTAGTTGTGGTGCAGATACATGAAAATCATGACCACTGTCAAATGGGAAGCACAGATGGAGAAAAATATGTGACTTCCCTTACAGGAATGGATCCTCAAGATTACAGTAAAACTGTAGAGATTAAAAAATGAGAATACTCAGGAGGCAGTTAAGTTGATTAAAACTAGCAAAAGCAAAAATGACAATCTCATTATCATGTGTGTCAGAACAAGAGAGTTTCAGAAGAGGTGAAGTGTCACAGAAAAAAAGTGATTGATGACTTTAGAGTAGCAGAAAGACAGCTGGAAGTTGAAGCCAATGTGAATTGCAGTATTCATAAAACCTGCAATAAACAAAAGGAGGACATCGACTTCGGGGGACACCATGACTGTATAAAGCAGTTTGTTGATGGCCATGAAAAGTCCATAGGACATCAGAGTCAACAGGAGCCCTCAATGCTAGCAAAATAATCAAACAAGAAGAATTTAGTGGCCCATTCATTAAGTGAAATGACCAAGAAATTTACCAGCATATTAGGGAATTTTATAGGAGTGAAACAAAAGTCAACTAGGGCCAAATTATCCAGAAAAGGTACATGGGAATTTGGAGATATGAATCACATTTGATTAAGTGATCTGGCTGAGATTTCCAACTACATTGAGCATAGGGAAGACTATAAATACCACTAAAAGAAAGCACTCTAGCTCTGGATAGTCCCTGAATCCGAAGAAAATAAATTCCTTCATTGTGATATGGTGCTCACACCTTTGTTTCGAAATTGAGGATCCATTTGCTGGAATAGCAAAGAAATCAAGAAAAACTGCACCCAAAACACCAGGAATATCAAATAGTTCATTCCATGCTTTAAATAAGATTACTTCTAAGAAGGCCTGAGAACATGTGCATTGAACGTCTTTATTTTCTTCCTGAAGTAAGAAGAAAAGCTTCCTTAAATAAATTCAGCAACCTTTTTTATTTAAAAAGGAATCTGTGTATGAACATTTGGTGTGTGTATGTTTGTGTGTCTGTTTTCTTATATCAGGGGTCATGCTGCCTTTCCTCATCAACTGAGCTTGAATAATATAATTTGCATTATAAATTGTAACTCTGATTCCTTATTGCCAGTAAAAAACAGCCAAACTCCTTAAAAAGGCCATTGGTGATCTGACCCTAGTTTATCCATGTATTACCCTACCTCTCAACTTTTCTGTCCTCTTCCCCTCCCCTCCTCAACCCTCCTCTTCTCTCCTCTACTCTTTCTTCTGTCTTTTCCTTTCAGCTTTTCCCTTCCTTTTCCTTTTCCTTTCCTTCCTTTTCCTCACTTTTCTCCTCCTCCCATCCTTCCCCTTGTCTCTCTCTCCCCTTCTCTCTCTCTCTGTCTTTCTCTCCAACTATTCTGAACAACATTATATTACTGGGATTGGATAATTCCAATTGGCATACCAACATGCTGCTTTTTACCCATTTTAGGAAAAAAACATGTCTTGATCTTATTACCCTTGCCTCCTAGCATTCCATTCCTTTGTGCGCCCCTTGGCAATAAAATGTATTGAAACAGTTGAATATATTTGCTCTATCCAATTCTGCTTTCCTCATTTTCTCTTAATCCCATTCCAATAAGGCTTTTAAGTTGCACTTTTAAAGTTACCAGTGGTCTCTACATTTTAATCCAGTAGTCTACTCTGATCTTTCTTGACCAGTCAATGATATTTGACATATTGATTATTTACTTCTCCTTAAAAGTCTTTCTTCTTTTATCTCCCAGAACATTGCACTCTCTGAGTTTTCCTTCTCACAGTCTTCTTTGCTTATTACTTCTTTTCTGTCTCACTTTTAATGTTGGAGTAGCTCACAGCACTTTCCTTTATCCTCTTCTTTTTTCCATTCCCAGTCTTTTCCTTGATTATTTTATTAGTTTCCTGGCTTTAAATACCAGCTATTTACTTAAAACTCCTGAATTTTTATCTCCAGCCATGACTACTTTTCAAAACTCTAGACTCATATATTTGATTGCTTTCTCGCAATTCTACATGAGTATCAAATAGAAATTCAACATGACCAAAACTGACCTCCTCAGGATCCCCAACATCGGCTATACCTATAGCATGCCCCACTTCCAGTAAATGACAAGTTACACTTCCTTTTACACAAATGAAAACAAACAAGCAAACAAACAAAACAAACAGATAATGGAGAAACTTTTATCTCTTCACTTTCTCACATACTCCATATCCAGCCCATTAGATACTTCTTTTGGCAGTATTTTTGAAAAATAAGCCAACAGTATCTTCTATCCTCCACTGAGACCCATGCCAACATCATCTTTCACTTAGATTAATGTAATACTCTTTTTATTTTTTGATTAGAGAAGCTGTGGGTTTACAGAACAACCATGCATAAACTTACAGGATTCCCATACACAACCCCAACAACAATACATTGCATTTGTGTAGAACAGTTGACAACTGTTACAATTGACGGTAGCACTTTTTTATAATTGTAATTTTTTAACAGTAGTTACCTTTGTTACAATTGATGAAAGATTATTAAAATAGTACAATTAACTATATCATCCATGGTTCACATTAGCTGCATTTTTACCTATAAACCATCCTATTGTTAACACTTTATATTAGTGCCATATATTGGTTATAATTCATGAATGGGCATTCTTATACTTGTACTATTAATTATAGGCCATCATCTACAATAGGGATCACTGTGTTATACAGACTTAAATTTTATCTTTTAGTTTTTATTCTCGTAATGCATATGACCTAAAGTTCCTCCACCTCTTTTTTTTTAGAGAAATTGTGACTTTACAAACCAGCCATGAATAAAATACAGGATTTCTGTACACCACTGTACCACCAATACCTTGCATTGATTTTGAATATTTGTTACTATTGATGATAGCACTTTTTAAAAATTAATTGTATTATTTTTAACCGTAGTTAACTTTGTTACAGTTGATGATTATTGAAATAGTTGTATTTATTGTCCATTATTTACATTAGGTGTATTTTCCCCAAAATAATAGTCTTAGGTGTATTTTTTCCCAATATAAATATTTTTACATAAAAATATTTTATTGCTAAAAAATGCTAACTATCACCTGAGCCTTCAGAAAATAATAATTTTTCTTAACAAATAAATTTTATTGAAACATATTAATAAAGCATAAATTCATCCAAAGTGTATAATCATTGGTATTTGGTATAATCACATAATTGTGCATTCATTATTCAATCATTTTAGAGCATTTTTATTATTCTAGTAATAATAATAAAATAAAATAAATATTTTTAACTCATCTTCCTAACTTGAAAATCAACTAAAATTCCACCTTGTAAAATAACCATATTTAAAATTTTGTAGCCATTCTTTCCATGCTCCACTTTATGCATATGTATATGAATGCTCAAATGTATTCCTATTATATTTGCATATCACCGTAATTTTGCAAAATTGGAATACTATTCTATATGATATAGATGATCCTTTATGTGATATATGTGTGTATGTATGTGTTTGCGTGTGTTTTAAGGTGGGAGGCATCAGTTTTTTTAACACTGATTTCTCACCAAGTGTCCATAATTTAGATTCAAATTCAGAGAATATTTAGAGTACCCCCACATGACTAGCATTGCAAGTGGACATTTTATTTATCATCCTTTGTGGAATATTCACAACACACCAGAACAGAGATAAAATCCTCCTTGTATAAATGAAAATTTGTTCTCAGAAATGTTAAATAATTATTCTAATGTCACAAAACTACCACAATTAAAGCACAAGATGAAGACTGAAATTGTAGATCAGTTTGTCAATTTATGCATGTTACCTTATAGTTAATCTAATACCTTTCACTAGACATTAAATTTTCCCAAGTGGTTTGACACAAAACACAAAATTAATTCAATGTACTTGCTTTTCACACCCACCTAATTATGTACATATACATATATTCATGAATAAATATATATGCACATATTTATGTATGTATAAATATGCATATGTTAAATATTCTATAAAATTCTTTTTCTGTTTCTTATGATTCTAAATCCCTTCTGTTTTAGTTTGCCAAAGGGGTGCTGATACAGAGTAACAGAAATCTGTTCACTTTCATAAAGGGTATTTATTTGGGGTAAAAGTTTACAGTCACAAAGGCCAGGAAAATTCCAACTCAACATACCATAAGAGATATATTCTTACGAAAGTCAGCTGCCATGTTTTGAAGCAAGATGGCAGGTGGTCTCTGCCTGATTTCTCAGGGCTTCCTATATTAGTCTCTGGCATAAGGCTCTTTTCTATCTGGGCATTCTCAGCTGCTCAGCTGCTCTGTTCCTTTGCGCTGAAAAGTATCAGGCAAATGGCTCATCTCTCCCCAGGGCCCCAGGATCAAACATAACAGAGCTCTACCTCTCTTCTTGAGTGAGTGTCCATTTATATCAACCCACTAAGGGAATAGGGACTCAACCTGAGTTATGCCCTACTGACATGGTCGAATCAAAGCCCTAATCTTGACAGGTAATTTAATTAAGACATTTCAGCTGAATCTAATGCTTTTAAAGGGTATCACACCCATAGGAATAGATTAGTTTTCAAGCATAATCTTTCTCTTTTTGGGATTCATAAATAATCTCAAACTGCCACACCTTTCATCTAAAAAAATATGTTCACAATTTATTCAGTAACATTAAAAGCAGTGTTTCAGATATACTCAATTTAAGATGTGTAGTATCAATTGCTTGAAAGTTTTTTGAGTCCTCTCAGATACTTTATATGTCTGAACACTTTAAGATAAATGAAAACAGCCTACCTCTATTCCTTAAGAAATATTCTTTGGAAATAGGGATATTTCTTTATTAGTTTAGTTGTGTTTTATTTATTATTTTCTGGAGGAATACAAGTTTTCTGCTTTTCAACATTGAGATTTACAGATTTATGGATCATGGAAGAAACATTGGGAAATCCACAAAATTAAGACATAGTAAATTAATTTAACAAAGAGTAGAAAGTGCTGCTTCTGAATCCAAGGGACATGGTCAGTTAGGCTGCAATCTTTCTCTTGATATTTAGTGTCTGCAAAGCACTAAAGATCTAAGTTCTGAAATATGCTGAGAATCCACAATTGTAATTCTTAGCTTCATGATAAAAAGCAGTTAAAGGATGGATATTAAAATAGATGAGTTAGAAAAGAAGGGGGAGTGAGTGCAGATCTGTGAGGCATGGTACAGTTTCTGATGTCTTTGAGAGAAACCTCAGTGAATAGGAAAATATGGGAATTAGGAAGAGACAGGAAGACTGTTATTACTGCTTACAGTAAAATAAGATGAATAGGATGAGCCTAGTCCTCCTTTGTGGTCTTTCACCCGTTTTGTCAAGGTAAGGAGGCCAGAGCAGTGGTAGTCTCACTTGGAGCATGCAGAGCACTGCTGTTTTTTCTCATGGATGTGGAATGGGAAGAAAGAGCAAATACACGTTTACCTGACTTAGACCTCCTCCACCCTGCCAGCTCATCCAAGAAGGCTATCTCATTGCTCCAATACGGACAACCTACCAACCCACTACAATGAATAACAGATAGAACATTTAATCTGGCAAAAGTTTATTGAAAACTATGTGCAACCATGGGAGGAGGAAAGACAAAGACTTAAAGTACAGTGATTACTAACATCAACATATTCCAGTGAATTCACAGAGCCAGTGAGTTATTCCTCCAATATTGCCATAGTTTTCACAGAATTATAATGCTTGATAAGATGCTTTCATGTATCTTTTTTGACGCTCTTGACATCCATATGAGCATAATACGTGTTGTTTGTATTAAATATTGTGGTACACTGACCAGAGTTGCTTTTCAGGATTGCAGTATTGAATTAGTTATTTCCACATCTGCCAGGTGTATCAACAGCTAATGGTTCACAGCTGAATTTCTCTTTGGGAATTGCTCCTACTGACAGGAATTGCCTTCCGCAAAATTATGCCCTTCAAATCAGAAAGCCCACATTCAAAACTGGTCATTGTGGAGGTATAAATAAGTAAGACTTTATTCACAATTCAAGACTCTTTGAAGGACTCTCCCAGATCCAGAGCCCCCATGGTTGACCTGAATACTCTGTTGAAACTTCACCACAATTCAACTTTTTTGCCCAATGCTGCTTCCCTCACTCTTTTACAGGTATTGTTCTTCTCTGCACTCTCCAATAAACTTCCTGTACACAAATATCTGTCTCAGCGTTGTTTGCCTGGAGCCCAACCAAAGACACCAATTTATATGTAATAAAACTGAGGCTGATAGAGCTAAATATTGAAGTTGTGACTTAAACCCAGCTCAGTCAAATTCCAAATGTTTTGATAATTTATCAGACCCTGTTCCAACTACTGTGGTGATTCATCATATAGGCCCATGTATATATATGTTTAAGAGGCCCAAAGACTAAGCAGTAAGGATAAAATGAATACAAAATTGTCATTTCTTCTACCTAACAGGATGAAAAGTAACATGGCTTTATGGTATGTGTTTCTGTGAGATTTTCTTTAGGGCTTCTTTCACAGCCTTATTTTTCAAGCTGTAGATGAAAGGATTTAACATAGGGTAACTACTGTATAAAAGATAGAGACAATCTTGTCTTGCTTCATTGAGTAGTTAGATGTAGCGCACAAGTACATAAACAGAATTGTCCCAAAGAATATGGTGACAGCTATGAGGTGGGGGGCACAGGTGGAGAAGGCTTTCTGCCTCCCCTCTCATGTGGGCATCCTCAAGATGGCAATGAGGATGCCTAAGTTGGAAGTGAGGGCAATCATAACACAGCTGATAACATAAAACTGGAGAAAGCCATGATCACAATGCCATTGATGGGGGGCAGAGCAAGAAAGTTTGAGCAAGGTGGAGTGTCATGGTAGAAATGGTTGATCCTATTAAAACCACAAAAGGACAAAGTGAAAGTCATCCCTGTGTGGATGGCTGCTTTCCCAAAGCCTGCCAGGAAGGAGGTAGCCACCAGCAAGAAGCAAATTCTCCCAGACATGAGAATTGGGTAGAGCAGTGGATTCCAAATGGCTGCATAGCGGTCCTATGCCATCATGGCCAAAGGGAAGCATTCATTCCCAGAAAGAAGCTGAAAAAGTAGAACTGGGCAGCACATCCACTGAAAGAAATGGCCTTATTCTCAGCCACAAGGTTTGCCAGCATCTTAGGAGTCACAGAAGAAGAATAAGAGGCATCAACAAAGGAGAGGCTGCTGAGAAAGTAGTACATGGGGGTGTGGAGACAGGGATCAATCTTAATCAAAATGATCATTCCCAAATTACCCACCATGGTTGCCATATAGATTGATAATCCAAAGAAGACAACTTGTGTATCTCGGTTCTCTGAGAGTCCTAAGAGAATAAATTCTGTGACTTCGGTTTGATTCCTGCCCTGAATCCCTTTCATATATCTGATCATTTGAACTGGAGTAAGAGGAAAGATAGAACATGGCATTTGGTCAGATGAATACATGATAAGCCAATTTATACTGATACATACTCATTAATATTCCACAGCATAAACTTAAAATTATGCTGAATTTGATGTCAAGTCACAAGTCCTATATCTGAGTATTAAGTAATTTCCTTGAGCAAGTGACTTGCTACTCATTAACCACAAACTGGCATCCCTTCTGGCATTAATCATTTATTGAATAATAGCAAGTACTTATCCTTAAGCTATCACTCTCATAATCATTTATGAAAAATAATGTAAATGATATGTTTTCATACCCTTTAGATGCAAGATCTGGAAAAAGATGATAGAGTGAATTCAGGCCACTGAATATTCCTCTGCAGTACTAAAATAATTAATAAAAATATTAAAAGTTAGCAAAATTAATCAATAGTGCCAAACAATGAAAAGAGTTGAATCTCCTAGGAGGTAAAAAAAAAATCTGTAAAAATTGAAGGCCAAGGAAAGTTAGAACCATGATTCTAAACCTATTCCACCTTCCCACAATCAACATCTACAAGGAAAAAAAATGTATCAGTAAAATCCTGTAAATTTCCAAAATTTATGAACACCTTATACCTACCAAGAAACAACTACCCCTCTTCTCTTACTCATCCCTGGTAACCTCAATTCTATGTTGTATCTCTATGAAATTGCTATTTTTAAATATTTCATGTATGTGAAATCTTTGAGTATTGTCCTCTTGTGCTTTGCTCAGACTCAACATCATGTTTTCAACGTTCATCCCTGTTATAGCATGCATTAGAATGTCATTCTTTCTCATGGCTATACACTTTGGTGTACATGTTTGAGTCCCGGCTATCAATGTCTTTTGGTGTATACCTGAGAGCAAAATTACTGGGACATATGGTAATTGTATATTTAACTGTTCAATGAACAACCATACTGTTTTCCATGGTGGCTGCAACATTTTACATTCCCAAACAAAGTCTCTTGATGCCAAATTATTTGCTGTTTTTTAACACCACAGTGTCTCTCTTTGATGATTAGAAGCTATATGTACCCAAGGAAAACATGTTCTTAAATTTAATCCATTCCTGTGGGTGTGGACCCATTGCAATTTGGATTTTTTGATCAGGTTAAGTGTGTTCCACCTCAATCAGCATAGGTCTTAATCCTATTAGTAGAGTCCTTTATGAGAGAATGAAATTCAGACACACAGAGAAAGCCACAGGAAGTAAGAAACTGAAAGTCAAGGGAAAAAGGAAAAGGAGAGAGAGACCAGCAGATGTTACCATGTGCCTTGCCATGGAATCTCAGGCAGCCGGTCTTCAGGAAGAAAGCATGATCTTGATGGTGCCTTGATTTAGACATTTTCCCCGTCTCAAAACTCTAAGTTAATAAATACTCATTTTTAAGCCAACCTATTTCATGTTATTTGCTGGAGCAGCCTAGGAACCTAAAACACCCTCCTTGTATTTCACTGGTACAGATAAACAGCCTACCTCCTTTACTTTAGTTTGAAGCTCCAACTTCAAAGAACAGCGTTGTCAGAAGAAATGAAAAAGAAGTAATAACTTTTCCTCTCATCACCAACCAGAAAGTTTCCCTTAGAGTACTATTCAATAAGAAATAGGAAAAAGAACAGAACACCTCAGACATGTGCTAGACACAAAAGGAAAGGTAGCAATGAGTAACAAGAAACACTGAAATGAACTAAAATGTGTGGGGTATTACTTATGCTCCCCAGGCCGTGTGATAAGTATTTGGTTTGCATTATTTTATTTAAATCCTGTGAGATAGACAGTGTTATTATCCCTTTTTGTCTGATAAGAAATGTGAAGATTAAAAGATTATCTTGCCATATGAAATACCTAGAATAAGTAAATTCATACAGACAGAAAATAGATTACAGTCTATCAGGGGTGGGGAGTTATTGCTTAATGAGTGCAGAGTTTCTGTTTGAGGTGATGAAGGTATAGCACAATATTGTGAATGTAATAACTCTTGCTGAATTTTACCCTTGAAAGTGGTTAGTCTAGAAAATTTTGAGTTGTATAGACATCACTAAAATAAAAAGTTAAAACAATTAACTTTCCCAAAGTCCCAAAGTTAATCTGAATTTATACCTATGAAATGTACTTCATAGTGTCTTAAAATTTGAGATCATTTTGAATGACACCCTCAATTAAAATATGAGAGGATTAATAGACAGAGTACTTGGTATTCTAATTCTCAGAACTCCAGTAATACTCTAGAATATATTTTGTCACAGAAAATATAGCTATATATTCCTGAAGTGAAAACATAATGACAGTTGGTGAAAATTGTCTTTTCTAGAACTCACATTGCCTCACCAGTGTTGTTAATGAATCTGGTGCTGTCAATTACATGTTTCCATCCCCACTCTCTTCTGGCAAAGACAATCCCTGCCTCTTAGCAATACAGCACTTCTACTGAAATTTTGCAGTGAACCCTCTTACGCAGAAATTCTTGACATGAGTTTTCATTTTCTGTGGGTTCCTTGAAAGTAGTCGTGGAATTTCTGGAAATCTAAATGTTTCATACAGCCTTAATATTGCTTCACTTACTGCTGCTTATCTTACTCCTAATGTCTCACATATTTTCTAAAATTAAAAATTGACTAAAATTCATTCAGTCTATATTTTTAACCACCCAGTGCTCTTGGCACTTTGGGTTGATGGGTAGTTTGGGAATTTAACAGGATTGTGACTTTTTCTTCATGTCAGTAAGTTAAATGGACAGCACCCTTTAAACCTTTTCCTTACCATTTTTAACTGCCTGAGTTCTCTTTGGTTCCTTTGCTTGTTCCTGTTCAATGCCTAAATTCACCATGAAAAAAGCAAAAACAGGAAAAAAATGATCTTTTTTAGAGAACACACTAACTCTAATTCTTGTAGGTTAACCAGTTGGCTTAATTAGAATGTACCTTAGAGAAGGTCGTCCATTTTACGAATGAAACCATTTACACCTTCTCACGCTTAAGAAAGTTATTCTGCATCTCTGCATGCAGTAGAGATATCTTCTTTCTTTTTTCACTTTTCTTTTAAAGTAAATAGCCCAATTTGTTACAGCAGGATAAAATACATTTCAAACTATAGAGTATGTCACTGTATGGCAACTGTAATATTACCCACAGTTATTTCTAATTATAGGGTCTCTATACTGGGATCTGTAGGAAACATCCTGACATTATAAATAGAATATATATCTTGTTCTTTGGTCTCTGGACACTACACCCCTGGTGTCATTTCATTGTAGTTGACTAATTTCTTCCTTCTGAACTAAACAGCTCACTTTATTTTTCACATATCTCTCCTTCACCTTTGGGACTCCTGGACCCAGTGGAGAATGCATTTTCACTCTCACATTCCCAACCACCATATCTTTCTTCTGTCTCCTCTGGCAGCTAGTTTTTTGGTCTCCCTGTGGGGAATTGAAAGAATCCACAAAATAGCTGATTTGCTCAACCTCTGGCCCCACCATCCAGAAGGACTATGAGTACTAAAAGAAACTATGTGACCTCAGTTATGGAAATGGGTCTCAGTGGAAGAGTTATGGGGACATGGAAAGAAGCAGGGCTGTCTTGACTGGATTCCTGGCAATGTGGCTCACTGATTATGTGGCTCTGTGTATTGCACTATATTTTTCATATCCCCATTTCTCATTTCTAAGTGGCAATTCTAATGCCCACCTCAAGAGTGAATCTGGAGATAAAATAAAACAATGAATGTGAATTGTTGAACCCAATGCCTGGAATATATAGATGATTAATCCACTACCACATTCTTCCTTATACTCCAGAATAAGAAATAATTATCAGATTATATAGCCTAGATTCTGACTTTTATCATTTAAATTATCTATACCACTTGAGGAGATTTTCACTCTAATTTTCCTCTCAGTACAATGCAATTAATGCAATCTGTGGTACATACTAGGGAAAACAAATATTTAAAAGATATATTGTTTCCTCTGAGGCAGTTCAGAAAATTGAATTATTATGAATTATTTTGGTTAAAAGTTTTACTTTTGTTTTTGGTTTGTTTGTTCCTTTTTGGTACCCTAGATGGAGAATACTGTAGGCTCCTATCAACACAAAGGATGAAACATAATGGACACACAATGAAGATTTATTTGATAAATAAACTCTCATCTTAAGCATGAATTGGCTGTTTTATGGGAACAGACTGTTATAAATTAAATCAGTTTGAGATTTTTACAGTGGAAGCGTGGATTGGGGTTGGAAAAAAAATCACATGGCACTAAGAGATCACTGGGAAGAGAATATAAAAACCCTAGCAAAACACTTGGAACCCTGGGGGCACATGGGCAATTCTTTCTTGTTAGATTGCACTCAAAGTGGTAGAATGAGACCATGGGTCACAGGGGTATAAGTAAATTTTGCACAAGATAGCTTGTAGGGCCTGGTCAGCCCCAGCCTATGAGGTAGGACACCCAAGAGAGTTCAGGAATAAGCAGAGAACACATTTCCAATCATAAGTTGAGTGTCATTCAAAGAGGCACTGGGCAGGTTATGCTATTATATACTCCTTCACTAGGATGGGGACCATGAGAAGTAGGGATGCAATGTAATCTCCATGGAGAATTCTGAGAATTCACATGGTATTCAGCCTTGCAATGCCATAAGAGATGCACCATTCAGAGTTAGGTTGCAATGGACTCTTCTTAGATAAAAAGGGTCTCTAAAGCTAAATTATTGAGCAACTAATAACGGCAATGTTGACTAATAAAGACATGACCTCCACTCTAAAGAAGCTTACAAACAGTCAGTGTAAAGAATGAGGCAGCATTTTGAATGATGGAGAAAACCGATTCAGCCCGTCTTTTCCTTGGTCATGAGTAGAGAAGACTATGGATGAGAAATAATAACAACTAATATAAATTGAGCATGCACTACTTGACAAGCGCCCTCCTAAACATGTATATTTTCCAATTTTTATTAAGCATTTCCATCACAAATGAGTAAAATGGGTCCCTGAGAAGTAACCCAACTCGTTCAAATAACTAATACAGATCAGAACTAGGACTCAAACACAATTTTTTCCATAACCCAGAATATACATTGCTACCATTTTGTGTTTCTGCATCTCAAAATTAATAGTTGTTTAAAATGTCCCTCTGCATTAAATATAGATAACACATAAAGTACAATATTGGATAATGGTTGTTTGATACCCTAAAAACAGCAGGATGGCCATACTGGAGAATTTGGCAGTCCCCATGGGACTTTCAAGTATTCTGCTAGTTAGGTATGTTCTGATAGAATTATCTAAGCCTTGAATCTACCTACATTTTACACATAAACACATTTTACCTATAAACATGGTATATTATTTCATGGACTTTACATATAACAAACTAGCCACACATGCAGCTCTTAAGTAACTCAAGGAAGAAAAATGGCTCAGTGTTTTACCAAGAGCTGTTCATCATTTTGTAACTAATATCACAAGCAAGAATGTTGCAAGTTTGGATGAGGTACATAGATAATGAACGCTTATCAGTCAGGGTATTTATCTGTCACGTTTATGGAGATTTTTGCATGCCTGTGCAAGCAGTCATGCCTGACCAATTAGTAATTAAAATACATTTTTATTGTAAATTACCTTCTTTGGTCAGTGTAAGATGTGGCTACAATTTAACACACTATGAATAAATAAAAACTAAATGAAAAAAGAGAGAACTTAGTAAATTAGCAAAACATAAAATTAACCTGTGTGGACCTAGGAAAGCTCATTAATTCTCTCTTACTCCCTTTGAAGATTCAATTGGATCACATATGGGAAAATGTCCCATAAAATCCCTAGGGAAGAAAAGGTCTCAAGAGATGTCAGGTTCCTTCCTCTGATTACCAAACTATGCTTTCAGACAAGATCAAATCTGATAAATTTGTTTTGTAATTTTAAATTTCAAACACATGCCACACAGGAGAGATTAAGATATATTTTAAGATAAAAAAAAAGAGTACAATTGCTTAGGGGATGACAAGTAATCAAAGATTTGAGTCTCCTGTGAGTGCAGAAGGCATTTCAGCATCTTTTTTCTGGGGATTGAATGTGACTTAGATTTAAAAACCTCCCCCACACAGGAGCAAAGGTGGGATGAGCGAGTAGCTCTGAGACAAATACCAGAGCAGTTTACATGCCACAATACAGACTGGACACCTGAAAATGCAATGACAAAAGGAAAAAATGATTTTTAAAATAATTTATTTTTTTGTGTTTTTTCCCATTTTTTGAATATCCCAATCCTTTAATTTTATTTCTAGTGTTTTTTTTTTTTTAAGTTTCCATGTGTTTTATCTCTTATATTTAAACGTATCTTTATTATTTTGTTTTCCTATTAATTGTATTTGGCTATTATATGGGCTTCATCTTCAAGGAAGTTTTGGATCACAGAAGGGTTACAGAGGGGGCAGGAGAGGATTATTGGTTGGGGGGGTGTCTGGGATGGGGATGTCATGGGAGGAAGTTCACCTGAATTTACATGAAAGATATAAAATTCTTCAAATGATCAAAGGGTGGGGCATGGTCACAGTGGGTAGACAATCACTCAATAAATGAGGGAATGCTGAATTCCCAGCCTGGAGAGCTCTGCCACATTCTCCACAGGAGCAGCTACAGTCCCCCAACTGCAGGAGCAGTGTCTGGCAAAGGAGGATGGTCCACTAATGGGTTCTTGTTATTGATGACAAGCCCTGAGAATCTTTGCTCTTGTAATTGAAACTTAGCCTACTGTTATGGGGTGCCTAAGGGTTGCCACCTGAGAGCCTCCTTGTTGCTCAAATGTGGCCTCTCTCTAAGCCAAACTCCACATATGAATGCATTACCTTCCCCCCAGCTTGGGACTTCACTCCCAGGAATGAGCTCACCTGGCAATGAGGGATTAATACCAAATGCCAACTGGCAAAATGACTAGAAAAAGACCTTGAATAAAAGGTGGAAAAGATAAAAACAAATGAGTTCATGTGGCTATGAGACTTCAAAGAGAGTCAGGAGGTCATCCCAGAGGTAACATTTATGCACACCACAGTAGGATCACATAGAACACCAAAGTGTATATCATCCCACACAGAGGGTCTCCTGAGGGCTCTGGAGACACCAGGTCCTATATAAGGGAGGATATCTCCAGAGATTGATGCCTTAGCAGTGGGCTCTACTTTGGAATCTGTGCTCCTGAGAGTGACAGAGTTGGAATCAAATAAGTCCTCCCTGCACATGGTCCATCAGTCCCTTCTATTCAAATCTATATGTGATGCTGGAGTTTGTAGGTGTACCTCCAGAGACTGGCGCCTGTGGCCTGCCCATGTGCCAACTGTGCCTCGAATCTCGGTGGAGCTGCAACTCTTACTCTACAGCTCAATGGAATCACTCAAGTCACCTGGTGAGGAGACGATGATGGACAACGGCCATCCCAGGGAATGGAGAGAGCCTGCAGCTGCAGGCAGGATAATCCCATCCACCGTATCCATGGGATATAAGCCCCCTCTCACTTGGAGGTGGAGTGGACATCACCATCCCAAACTCCTCAGGACTGGGAGAAGAGATGTAGACTAGAGTAGACTTAATGGTATCCTGTTGTAGATATAATGTGGTTCAAGCAATGGAAGAAATTACAACAGTGAGGGTGAGCCAGTGGCCACTGGACACTTTTGGGGCAGGGAAGGGAAAAGCAGTTGTAATACAGGTGCTTTTTCAGGACTTGGGAATTATCCTGAGTGGCATTACAACGACAGATATAGGCCATTTTACATCAGCACATAACATGCAGAACTCTGTGGGAGAGTGTGTGGTCTACAATGTGATCTATGGTCCATGCTTAGTGGCAAAGCCCCAGGATGTGTATATCCATTGCAGGTGATGTGCCACACTAATGAAAGATGTTTATGTGAGATGTTATGGGAGGTGTGGAAGGTGGGGAACATGGAAATCCCTGTAATTTTTGTGTAACATTTATGTAATCTAAGCATCTTTTAAAATATAAAAAAATAAAATAAAAATAAAATACATTGAGGACTGAGATATTAAGAAAAAAAAAGAGAGAGAAGAGGAGACATTCAACAGCTCAACTGGTAGAAAATAAGCAGGGTCAAAATTCAGTATCTGGGGCAGAAAGAGAAAGAGATGTGACCTTTGGGAAGTGGCACATTGCACCACCCAGTGCTCCTTTGACCATGGGTTCTGCTTGGTGCTGGGTCCATGCCCTTTTAAAACTTCAAAAGACATAAGCCATGGGTTTGGCATTTAGGAATTGTACAATAGGTTTGGAGTCAGAGAACGCTAGAATTAGAATGTTTCGTAGAGTCAAAGAGTCTGTATTCTCCACCCCATCCATTTCCCAGATAAGGAAGCTGTATCCAAGGCAGCAATTTAATAAATGCCACAATGTGTTAGTGGCAGAAAGAAAACTGCAGCCTAAACCTCCAGACTGTTACCATCATCCTCTTTTCCTATAACCATGCAAAAGCAGGTGATACATAGAATTTTTGAAATATATTTGACTTCTGTTTAATCTTTAAAAACAATACTTTTGTTGGTCTTCTGTTAAATAATTGAGTTTATTTTTAAGTATGGAATTTGTTTATTTACTCCCACTTCTACAATTTCTTAAATAATCAGATGGGCTGAATTTTACCTACACGATATTAATCAGGAAATTGTGAACGTTTTCTTTTGCCAAGCCCCGGTTCTGAGTTTTATAGTCTCATCTCTACTTACTTTATCATTTAATGGAAGTGCCCTAGAGCTAATACCACCTCTTTCCTAAAGGTGAACTCTTCCCATGAAACCTCTAAGGCATAAGCATTAAACCTCTTTTATCTAAGAGATTTGAGAGCATATTTATTTTTTGTTTTTGGCTATTTCAAAACAGCCAAATATTTGGCTGCTGTATATGTTGCTATAAACATTTGTATATAAATTTTTATATTGACATTTGCTTTCTTTTCTTTTAGCTAAATGCCTAAGAGTGGTATGGTTAGATCAAAGGATAGGTAATTTTATGTTTGAGTTTGTAAAAAAGTGCCAAAGTGTTTTCCAAAGTGATTGTACCATTTCACATTCCCACCAGCAGTGATGGAAGTTCCATTCCATTCACTTCCTTGTCAATATTTGTATTGTCAATCTTTCTTAATTTAGTGATTCTAACAGTTGTATAGTGATAATTGTGGCTTTACTTTGAATTACCTTAATAACTAATGATGTTGAGCATCTTCTCATGTGCTTACTTACCAAACAAATCTTCTTTGGTTAAATGT
>JAQZBX010013019.1:19403-40511 GCA_029593785.1 Cabassous unicinctus
ATTGTACCATTTCACATTCCCACCAGCAGTGATGGAAGTTCCATTCCATTCACTTCCTTTTCAATATTTGTATTGTCAATCTTTCTTAATTTAGTGATTCTAACAGTTGTATAGTGATAATTGTGGCTTTACTTTGAATTACCTTAATAACTAATGATGTTGAGCATCTTCTCATGTGCTTACTTACCAAACAAATCTTCTTTGGTTAAATGTCTATTCAAATCTTCAGCCCATTCTAATTAGGTGGTTGATTTTCTTATTATTCAGAGTTGATATACATATATGTATATATATATGTGTATATCTATCTTTCTATCTATCTATCTATATATATTTCAAGTCCTGTATCAGAATATGCTTTCTCCCAGACTCTTTTCATTTGCTGTCTCTTATTTGACATGATACACACATTCATGACATATTAAAAATGAGTTGAACAGGAATAAATGTGAATGCTTTTGTAAACAATAAGCTCTTGGACCAATACATGGTATGAATTATTCATTATTAGAGCTCCTTATTTGTTAAGGTTGATTATCGTTTTTGTAGAAATTGAAAGCTGAAGGCCTTACTTCCATCCATCCTGCAACTTAAAATAACCCATTATAAAGGTCTACACTCCCATGAAAGACAAATTAGAATATTTCTCTATTTTCTCTTCATTTGTAAGCATCAAACCAATTAAAGCAGTTACAGTCTCACTTCTCCTTTCACCTTTAGTTAAGAGGTGATATTCAATTGCAATTTTTTGTTGTCGTTCCCAGTTCTTATCAAGGGAATAAAGACTTAACAAGTGCATGCTCCTGTGTGACCACAGCAATGGACAAAACTTTCTCTTCATTTATCTCCTGGTGAGGGATCCTTGCATCTTATTTCTGACTTGAGCTATGCAACAGCCTCTGGTAAGGAATAGAACTTCCCAAAGATACAGCTTCATCTTTACACTATTATGATTCATGCATTACCACTGAGTGTTTGCAAAGATCAAGGAAATCTAAGAACTGGTTCTATGTTCATGCATGATAAACAAGGTAGGGAAGGAAAGGCAGGCATAAAAATAAAGAAAAATTTAACCTCGATAAAATAACATCAACACAGATCACAATAAAGTGTAATGGGCTCTAATACACTCAGCTCTGCTGCTTTCTGGTTGTTGACTTTGGCAGTTGCTTATTTTCTAGCCTTATTAGTTTTCTCACACATGAGATGGAGGTAATGATGATTCTTACCTCATATTGGCATAAAGCACTTAATAAAGGCCTAGCTCATAGTTAATACAAAATAACTTCTGTTTTTTAAAAACATATTATTCCTTTTTAAAATATATTTCTCATCATCTACTCCAAGTATTTCACTTTCTGTATAAGCATGTGTGATGTGTTATAATTTGAGATTCATTTTATGTGTCCTCTTTTTGCCTAGCTGAAGTGAGAATTCATGTTTATTCATTATCTGAATTTATATTTTCTTTTTTCTTGAAAGAAGTAAGAAGCACTAAAAACTACTCCTCCTTATTGATAAGATGGGTATTGCTCAGACCAGGTCAAGCATCTTCTATCATGTGATAAATGACTTCACAGTGCCAAGGAGGTTGTAAAATCAGAATTACCCATATCCCCAAGAAATTTATCACTTCTATTTTGACTGGGCTCCTGAAAAGGAAACATGACCATCACCTTCATCAAAGTCATTTGAGTTACCCTATTGGTCACAGAATCTTACTTGCAAGGTTTTTAAGAATTACCCTAAACAAAGCCTTTATTTACTATAGAAATATATATAATTGTTATAGTATCCCTGGTTTATGATTTTTTATCATTAGTTTAAATATTTCCAGTGGCAAGGTACTTAACTACAATCATCAAGAAATCAAATCCAGGCACATTTAAAACTGAAGATATCTATAAATAAAACACTCAGTGGTGACTGAGTTCAACTTTATGGGCATCACTCAGGACCCTCAGCTGCAGATCATCTTCTTTGTGGTCTTCCTGGTGGTCTACCTGATCAATGTATTGGGAATGTTGGCATGATTATACTGATCATAACAGACACGCAACTTCACATGCCCATGTATTTTTTTCTCTCCAACCTCTTCTTTGTTTACCTAGGCTACTCCTCAGCCATTGCCCCCAGGGTGTTGCTGATTTCCTAAGTAAGCACAAAGTCATCTCCTTCTCCAGCTGTGCCACCTAGTTTACTTTCTTTGTAGGTTTTGTAGATGCTGAGTGTTATGTCTTGGCGGCCAAGGCCCATCACCGTTTTGTGGCCATTTGCGGGCGTCTCTATTATAACACTCTCTTGTCCAAGCGGGTCTGTTTGGCTCTCATGATGGGCTCTTACTTGAATGGACTGGTGAGCTTGGTAGCCCATACTTCCCTTACCTTCAGTCTTAGTTACTGTGGTCCCAATAGCATCAACCACTTCTTCTGTGAAGTCCCACCTCTCTTGGCCCTCTCTTGCTCAGACATACACATCAGTGAGATCTTACTCTTTAGTCTGTGTGGTTTCATTGAATTCAGCACCATCCTTATCATCTTCATCTCCTATGCCCTCATCCTCATCACCATCATCAGAATGAGCTCAGCTTAAGGCTGAATTAAGGCTTTCTCCACCTGTGGGTCTCACCTCTTCTATGGCACAGTCATGTTTACGTACCTGAGGCCAACATCCAGCTATTCCCTGGACCAAGACAAGTGGGCTTCTGTATTATACACAATTATCATTCCTATGTTGAATCCCTTGATCTACAGTCTGCAAAACAAGGATGTCAAAGCTGCTTTTAAAAACTAATTGGGAAAAAGCCTTAATAAAAAAATGAAAATCTTTTTATTATTAGAAGTAAATGAGAGTGGTAGAAGGATTGTGACAGGAAATAGAAAATTCAAATAGCCTTTCTAGAAATAATACCCATATTACCATCTACTTGCTGAGAGAAGCTTGCATTTTGAAGGGATTTCTGTAATTCTTAACTCTACAATCTGAGAGACATAAAAATTAATATTTTTGAAAAACACACTGAACAAGGTACATTAGTTTTTTGTTTGTTTTAATTAAAGGTGTCTCAAATATTGATTAGAAATAGAGTCAGGAAATGATATTGGAAAAGAAAACAACAGCCTGTCACTGTAAAGCAGATTTTTTCAGGGGCATGATAAATGCTAGGTTCAAATGTTTAAGAATTCTATACTCTGAAAGAAAGTAAAGCAAATTTTGTTAAATACAAGGGAAAAAGGTTGGTATGAGGGATTCAGTTCAGAATCCATCCATTTATATATTAAGCAAAGACTTTTGTGTACTAGATATGTGCCAGGCTCTGGAGGATACAAACCTAAGACACATGTTTTGCTAACAAGGAGGCTGTTCTGTTTCCAGTTACTATATTATCTCTCTAATTGTGGTGCCCCCAATAAGAACATCAAAGCTGTGCAAGGTCATGATATGTTCAAGACCAAGATATGGAAACTTAGACTCTGGTGTTAACTAGCTGTGTGACCTTTGACAAGACCCTTTTCATTTCTATCTTCAGTTTCCCCTATGTCAAGAGATTGCTTTCACCTAATCATCACTGGATCCCTTTGGTATACTCTGTCTAATATTCTAAAGTGGAAGGCATCTGAATTTTTTCATTTTCGCATATTGATATCCCTTTAGTCTTCAGGAAAACCCTAAAACTTTGAGACCCAAAGAAAAATACAGGACAGGACAATCTCACAGCCTAATGCTAGAAAAATTGTAATGTAAAAAGTTTAGTCATCCTTCTTCCATCGAAAATTTCCCCTATGCCTTTCCCTCTTTTCTCACCTCAATTAAACTCTAGCTTTTTTCTGGGTTATTTAAAGTCTCCATGCTCTCCACCATAATTTCCTTATCCTTATCAATATATAGTCTCATTACCTCTGATGTATCAGTTACAGATAACAGAAGAGAATAGGACTCTGCATAGTCTCAAGGACATAATTTTAAAAAATTAAAACCCCAAAATATCAGGTATCAGAAATAAGTAAAAGTCAAGGGGAAAATAAATTTTTTTCTCAACTGTGCTGAAATTCCATCACACTATTGGTTTCTAATACTTTAAATCAGCACTCTTTCAACAAAACCCTTCCATCAGTGCAATATAGTCAAAGGTGAGGGCAAAACAATTGTTGCTGTAAAATGTACAGCAAACCCATTCACTAAGAAAGGCACCAAAGGATTTTATAGATAAAAGTCCAAGGATGCACCAGGCTTTCTAATTGATGTTACTATACATGAGTTGTAATTGACCTGGTTCAAAATTACCCAGTTCATATGATGAAGTTTTCAAAACATGTCCTTAGTGTCACATTATGCAGAAAGAACAATGGGTGGCTAAATGGAGTTAGCAGTCCATAAACAGCCAAGAAATCTAGCCTTCAGCTTCTATTTTGGAATGAAATGTGTAAATCATATATATTGGGTGAAAATTAAGAAAATAGGTTCATCCTATAACATTAGTTACAAACCAAATGATGTGAATAGAATTGTGTACCCACGTTTGGACAAGTTATTAGTCTTGGTCCATATTCTGGTGGGTGTAGACCCACCCTAAATAAGATCTCTTCAAAATGTTACTTCAATTGAAATGTGACTCTACTGAATAAGTTTGGGCTTTAATCCAGATTACTAGAGTCCTTTGGAAGGACAGCCAAAGTCACTCAGAGAGAGAAGCCACAAGTGGCAGCCAGAAGCCAGGAATTAACAGAACCTGGAGGAGAATGAGGAAGACATCCTCATGGACATTGCCATTTGACAGAAAAACCAGGGACCAAGGGTCACCAGCAGGCATCCCCCAAAGCCATTCTCTTCTTGATAAAGCATCAAATTGCTCATGCCTCAAGTTTGGACTTCTCCTAACCTCAAAACCATGAGGTAATAAATACCCATTGTTTAAGCCAACCTAATGTATAGTATTTGGTTTTGCAGTCAGGAAACTAAAGCAAGTTTTGGTACCAGGATTTGGGTGCAGCAATTACAAAAACTTAAAAATGCAGAAACAGCTTTAGAATCAAGTAATGGGTAGAGGCTGGAAGAATTGTGAGGTGCTTGATAGAAATAGCCTGGATTGCTTTGAGGAGACAGTTGGTAAAAATATGGATATTAAAGGTACTTATGATGAGGGCTTAGAAAGGAATGATGAATGTGTGATCAAAAATTGGAAGAAAGGCAATTCTTTTTACAAAGTGACAGAGAACTTGGAAAAATTGTGCTCTGATATCAGACGGAAAGTGGAACTTGTAAGCAATGATCTTGGATCAGCTGAGGAGATTTCTAAGCTAAGTGCAGAAGTTACCACCTGGCCTCTCTTGACAGCTTATAGTAAAATGCAAGAGGAACCAGAAATTCATGGTTTGGGAAATTCTGAGTCTATCCAGATAGTGTGCTCTGAGACTAGGGCCAAAGCAGCTCTATCAGGGACCTCCCTGAATTTTCAGGAAGTAGGTCCCCAGAGGACAGAACTCCCTGTGAGCATGTAACTGAACAACCCTTTGCTAAACATGGATATAGTTTAGCAGAAGTTAGGATTGGAATTGCAATTATCCAAGAAGGATATGTGAAATGTCCCATTGTCTGATGGTCTAGATATGCCAGAACTTACATGCAAAGCCAACAAGGTTTTTTGCAAAATTGTATAAGCAGAATCACTGCCAGCCAGGACTGAAAGGGAAAGAGAAGGAATGAATTGAAGGTAGAAGGACTTCAAGGGTGGAACCATGGGAGTAAATGTCTGGGCTGAAAATATCTCTTTAGGTCAAATTAGCAGGCCCTACCATATGTTTGGAAAGAGTGAGTCTGCCCCTGCTCTTGGAGGAGGTAGGCCTTATACTCCATTGTTCCAGGAATGGGCAGCTACTCCAATGCTTGGTCTGGGTGGAGCTTATATCCCTGCCGGAGACCCCTGTCAGTACCCTAATACTCAATGAGGTTTGGCCTTGTTCCCTGGTGTTAGGGAAGTACCTGGTCACTATGCAAGGACTTGAAAGGGGTGGGGCTGCCTCTACATCTGGCCCCAAGGACAAAACATCAATCCATAGATGATGCTTATACTTTGAAATCTAAAGGATTTTGCCCTGCCAGGTCACAGACTTGTTTGGGAACAAGGACCCCTATTTTCCTTCCTATTTCTCCCTTCTGGATTGAGAATGTTTATGTTATGCTTGGCCTACTACTGCATACTGAAAGCTGGGCTTTATTCCTACATTTTCCAGGCCCATTAACAAGAGGAATTTTGTCCTAGGATGGACCACACCCAAAGCTGATTTTGATGGAACTTTGTACTTAGCATTGTTACTGAAATGACTTAAAGCTTTTAGAGAATTTGTGATGGGATGAATTTATTTTTCATATAAAAATAACATGTATTTTTGAGGTCCAGAAGGTGGACCGATATTGACTGAATTGTGTACCCCAGTTTGGACATGTTCTGGGTCTTGGTCCACATTCTGGTGGATGTGGCTCATTGTAAATAAAATCTTTTCAAGATATTACTTTAGTTGAGATATGTCCCAACTAAATCAGGTTGGATTATATTCTGGATTACTGGAATCCTTTATAAGGAGAACTGAAGTCAGAAAGTGAGAGAATCTATGGAGAGTAGACAAACACTGGAAGTCAACAGAACACAAAGAAGGGAGAAGACGTTGTCACGTGCACTGCTATGCAATGGAAAAACAAAAGACCAAGGATCACCAACAGCCATCCCCAGAACACCACAGTCTTCTTGGAGAAAGCATCACCTTGCTTACACCTCAATTATAAACTTCTCATAGTCTCAAAATCATGAGGTAATAAACTTCTATTGTTTAAGCCAACCCTTTTCATGGTATTTGTCTTAGCATCCAGGAAACTAAAACAGAATGTATATATTATAATTGGAAAAGCAATTAACTTAGAATCAGGAAAATCTATCTTTGAATCCCATCTCTAATCAGTGACCTTGTTTCTAAAGGACTACTTTTTTTTAATTTGCTGTGTGCCAGTCAAAAAACAAAGTACTTTTTATCTCATGAAGTTCTTACAACAACCATGTGAGGTAGGCATATCTTCATTTTAAAGATGATGAAACTAAGCTTAGACAAGTCAACAAACTTGGAAAGATTAAGTGATAGAAAGAAAACTGATCCAAGTTCTGCCCTTTCCACTGTAAGTAGTGGGAAGCATACTTTGGACTATATAGAAATGAGAACTTATCCAGGTTCTGCAATTTTCTAGCTGTGTGACCGTGGAAAAGTGACTCAATCCCTCTAAAGTTCAGTTTCTTCATCTATAAAATGGGAATAATAATACTTTGCTTTTGGCATTTTTCAAATGTGTAAAGTATCTGTCATATAAAAAATGCCCAGTAAATATTAGCTCCTTCAATTTTTCCTTAAGTTATATGTCAAATACTCATAATTATATTATCAATGTTGTGCAATTTAGTAAGGAAACTAAATGTTTTGTTTTCCCTGTAGTTGGTTGTAGAAGGATGTACATCAACTTACAATGGCAAGAGAAATGGGATAGAAGTTGGATCACCTTGGACCCACTCCCAGCCCCACCAAAAATTATCTCAAATAAATTCCTTTAACATCTCTGTACTTCAGTCTGTTCATCAATAAAATGAAGACTGATATTTACACTGAATTTATCCTATTAGCTTGCTCAAATAAGTAATCAATAATTTTTTTTGAAAAGTTCTGAATTCTCTTTACAACATTAAAAACTTATAAAAAGCTTTAAATGTCCAGTAATAAAATTATAACAATATTAACATTAAAAACTTATAAAAAGCTTTAAATGTCCAGTAATAAAATTATAACAATATTAATCATATCAATCAAGGTCAGCAAAAATCATGTGTATTGGTGTTACCTTTCCAACAAAGTGTTGTCAGTACTAGGGGATATAAAAGACAAATATGGATGAAGAAGTGTCTAACAGGGCAGCTGTCATAATGAGATTAAACTGAAGTTCAGTTCTATTTCCTCTGTTCTTGAGCTATATGATCTCAGGTGCGATGTTTTAAGCTGTCTTGGTTTGAACCTCATTTAGGTTACCTTTGCAGGGAGATAAGATAAATACAAAAACCTGTCACAGGAAATTAAAGTTCCAAAAGAGATTTGTAAAAAAAAAAAAAAAGCATTGTAGGTGCTCACACTAGAGAGACAGTACCTCCTCTTGGGAAGCCATTTGGGTCATGGGACCTCCTCTTTATGGAGGAGGAAGCATCTGGTTTGTCTTTGAAGCATGGATCAGAAACTAAGGTGGGAAAAGATGAGGTAGATAAAATCAGAGGAAGAAAACCTAATGAACAAAGGCAAGAGGCTAGAACAAATGAGGCATGCCTAAGGGCTAGTTTGGCTGGGCGACCATTTTGAGGCATTGGGGATTAAAATATATACCTCACAAAAGACATTTTCAAATTTTAAGCCACACTACTGTGGGTGATCCCATTTAAAAATAGAACCTTTTAAAGATATTATTAACTATGTTGTAGCCAAAATGAATCATGGTGGGTCCTGATCCCTATGACTAGATTTCTTATAAATAGAGCAAATTCTGATGTAGTCAATCAGAAGAAGACAGAAATCAGGAGAATCCAGGAGTCAGTGGACCAGAAGAGTAGAAGCACAAATAGAAAGATTACCATGAGATGGAAAATTGCCATCACCAGAATGGTACCAACCCCAGAAGAAAGCATGGCCTTACTGGTATCTTGATTTTGGACTTATTTTCTTCAAAACTATAAGATTACAAATGCTTGGTGTTTAAGCCAGCCGAGTGTGTGGTTTTTGTCATAGCAATTCTGGCAAACTAAGATAGGAGAGTTTGGAGATGAAGTTTTAATGTAGTCCAATGGTCTGGCTGGCATCAGTTTAAGGATATGGGAGTTTATCACTTGTGGATTTTAAAGGAGAAGATTCCTCCTTGCTACATGATATCCTGTCACATAGCCATCAGCACAGAAACCTTTGAGGAAACCATGGTAGCAATATTGCCTTTAAGTCTAGTAAATCCTGGTAGACCCTGACAACTTGAACCATATTTAGTGGCATTCAACGGTGTGTTTTCTTTTAAGGAGGCTTGAGTGAAACTCTTAACATTTTAGCCCCATGACTGGTCTGCTCCCAAGGAGGGAAATGAAGCTGAAGACCCTGTCTTCTATCTGTCTTGGAGAGGATGTCTGAAACTATTAGAGTTTAAGATTTCTTATCTTCTCTAACTCAAGAGCTATGAAATTACCAATATCCTTTGCTTCTTATTCCAGACACTCTTCCCTAAATCACCTGCCTGGGATTATTTATTCTTGTTCCCCTTGACCCACCAGATAGTCCTGTAAAACTATTTCTTCAATGACCCTTGCATTTTTTCACCTCAGTGTCAAAATTCTCTCTCCTATCCACTCTATGCTTCCTTGACAGTCCCAAATCCATGTCATGGGATGTTCAAACCCTTCCCTTCTTTCAAATACCAGTCAAAAATACCACTCTAATCTACTGGACTGGTAAAAATCTGTCTCCTATGAATAGCAAAATCCCTTCATTTGTAAATTATGTAGTTGTGTGTGTCAAGATTATAGTCACGCATGTGTAATACATTAAAGGAAGATGCTATATAAGATATATCTGGGTTTCCCTTATCATAATAGTGAACTCGAAATGGACTCTTGATATAAGTTTGTGAAAAGAAGATGAGAAGTAATGTGTGTTGACTATACTGCTTCAAAAAGCTACAAGCACTACAGAACTGCACAGCCATCTGAGGGACATTCCCAGGGATAATATAGCTGAGCTTTGGAAGCAGTTTTGTAATCCCTGTATTTAATTGTGCTGGATCAGGTGGAAATGGAAACACTCTTCTTCACCAGACCTGGCTTTAGAAGACTGAACCAGGAGCCATAACAAAATCAACACCATGAATGGGATCTATGGACAACATCTGAAATTCCACATTTCTGGCTTCATCCCCAGACATTTCCTTCCACATCGCACCTTCTAGAATTCCAAGCCACATTGAAGTCATGTGTACCATTTTTTTTTATTCTTTTGCTTATACTAATTCTTGTGCCACAAACTTCTGCTTCATATTTCAAATTAAGTAACACATTGTTCTAGTCTGCTAAGTTGCTTAAGCAGATAACATGAAATGTACTGGCTTTTACAATGGGAATTTATTGGTTTAAAAGCTTACATTCTGAGGCCATGAAAATGTCCAAATCAAGACATAGTCAAAATGATACCTTCTTCTTGAAGACTGGCTGCCAGCAATCCTGGACTTCTCTTTCACATGGCAAGGCATGTGGTGGAATCTTCTGGTCTCCTCCTTCTCTTCTATGTTTCATTGCTTCTAGGCTTCTTGCTTCCATGGATTTTTCTCTCTTCCTCTGAATTTCAGTCTCTTATAAAGGACTCCAGAAAAAGATTAAGATCCACCCTGAATGAGGTCTTAAGGTAAGACCTTAACTTAAGTTTTTATTCGCCAAAAGATCCTACTTACATTAGGTCCACACCCACAGGAATAGATAAACCTCAAGAACATATTTTTCTGAGGAACATTCAACTTCAAACCATCACACACGTCTTCTATGAATTATTTCTGGACAAACTCTCCAGGATTTTCTTACATGCAAAATGGTAATAATAATACCTACTTCACGGATTTGCTGTGAAGACTAAGCAAGACAATGTTATTATGGCCAATTGTCCCTCTTGCCCAGAGAAGTTCTGGTTTTTACTCATTTTCATGGAGTAATTATGAATATTGCTACCTTTTATTCTCAAAGTTGCCCTAGTTGAGATGATAAAATATAAGAACAACTTAAGTGATATGATTAAGCACTTCAGGGCTTCATAAATAGAAGTTCTCTGTGTAAGAAAATACTGTTCATAGCACATAATTCTGCTCTAACACTATTAGAATTGAATTAGGTCTCACACAAAAACATGTTAAAGTCCAAACCCCGAGTCCTAAGGATATGAACCCATTTTGTAAATATGATTCTTGAAGATGTTTTTACTAAAGGTGAGGCCAATCAGAATTAGGGTGGACCGTAATCCATTAAGACCGGAATCCTTGTAAGAGGAGGAAATTTGGACACAGTAGGAAGAGATAGACAGGAAGAAAGACTACTATGTGATAGAGACAGAAACTGAGTTACAGTTTGCTGGCAAGCCACCACCAAAATGCTACAGACTTTAAAGAATGCATGATCCCACTGACACCTTAAATTTTTATTTCTAGTCTTCAAAATTGAGACAATAAATTCCTGTCATTTTAGCCAACTAGTGTGTGGTATTTTTGTACAGCAGGCACAGCAAACTAAGACAAACATTAAAACATATGCATCTTAATGTAATCAATCCCTCAATCAACTCTGAGACTTTGAGATAGGTTCATTTTTTTATCCTCAATCTTAGAATATAATAAGTAATCAACATATGTTATTTGAACAAGTGAATGGCCATGCCTTGCTGTATAAAAGAACTACCAACAGCTAGTCCTAATTCTGGGACCTACTGAACTTAGGTATGAGCTACCTGGGATTAATAGGGCAGCATTCTTAGTCCAGTTTTCTTAAGATGATGAAACAGGAGTTACAGATGGCTAGCTGGCATGTCTGTGGTTCTCTTAGTCTAGAAGTATTAGTTCTGGGTTTATAACGAATTGCTTCAGTTTCATAGTTCAGTACTTTATAGAATAGTGAAATGTACAATATTGCAGAAAGTGACAGGTATGATCAAATCTAGGGAAGATACATGGTGAATTTCAATAAAGGACCGGATTCATGACTGCCTGTAGTCTGGTGATTAGATTCATTAGTCAGGATTTAAACAGGACTTTACTGTGAAACATTTGTTGAAAGACCCACATTTCCCAGGGACTGCTGTGAGCTGAATTTCAGGAAGGCCAAGTGAGCTAGAAGAGTCATCATAACATGAATAAGTAAAGGAAAAGAGGCAAAACAGGATATGATATCGAAAAAGCAGTTCAGGTTACAGATGATGCTGAAAAGGTTGAACAATAGAGTATAATTAGTTTTACCATGACTTTCTTCCCCTTGGGCATTTTACAATGCTCATAATTACGAACTGAGACACTAAAATTTTTTTTCACTTCAAGGTAAGAGATACCCACATATCATGGTAATGACTATTAGGTCTATGGTGACTATGTATTTTATTCAGTTTCTCCTATCTTCTATTACTATAGTGAAACATTAAACACTTAAACATGGTATTATTGTCTTTAAAATTAACCAGTCAAATTCAAAAGTGAAAATAAATATTCAATCCAGAAGAAATTTTGATAGTTTTATCACAAAACTATTTTCAGAAATGATGGGTTGATGATAGATTAGATAGATAGATAGACAGATATAGATAATTTAAGATTATCTAATCCAACAACTGTCTCATAGAAATAAATGATTTCCCCAACCTGGTAAAATAATTAGAATTTTGGAAATATAATTTTATTTTTCACATTCTAAATATAGTATTTTATAATATACATTATTACTTACGATTCAGGCACTGGAAAATATAGTTTACAATTGTTATTTCTTTAATTATTTTACTTATTGTAGGCAACACTTTTATTTAAAAATGAACAGTCCCAAAAAAACTGCTCAGTATATTTCCTAGCCATATGGTTTTCATGTTGCCATAGTCACAAACAAATACAGAGAGGAAATCATCTCAATTGGACATCTGATATGTAGAGCCAAAGATCATTCATTCAGTTTACCATTTTTAATATTAGTATTATAATCAATTGTTCTTTGTTCTAACAGTGATTATCACCTATAGTATAGAGAATTTTCAGCTAAAGATCTTCAAAATACCATATTTTCCTTTTATCTCAAAAGAAGGAAACTTAGGGAAAAAGAGAACTCTTGCTTGACGAGATCTACATGAGATTTAGGAAAGAGTCCGGGCTAACTGTTTTGCCTTATTTTTCCTAATACACCCAACTACAAATTAGTTGATCAAGAAACAGACTGGCCAAAATCAATTGACTTGAGAGCAATTGGACTTAACGGGTAAATCATTACAAAAGCAGATACTCACTTCCACTTGTTTTAAAGATTTTGGCTAAGTATGACTTTACTGAGGATAGTTTCAAAATTTTTGTCTTTACTTTAAATTATTTCACTCATGTTTAGAATTTGAGAACTGGTTAGCTTGGTAATTTTCATGAATCAGAAAATAGCATTTCCATTTGTACTTAGCTTTTAGCATATTGTGTTTCTGTTCAAAGCTATTTTAATGTATATTTCTAATTTATATTAAGCCAAATAAGCTTATCTTTTTTACTTGATAATGTTTAGGAGAATTTTAAATAATCCTTTTGGCTTTATATAAATTCCTAGAAGAAAATTGATCTGAAGTATATGTTTCTGATTCTAATACATGTATTTAATAAAATATACAAAATGGCAAGTCAGTTGTATATCAAGGCAAATATTGAAAATAAAAACTATTATGCAGCAAATTTAACTAGTTAGTCAGTGACCTTGCTTTTTATTTTTAAATCAAATTTAAGTCATTGATTTCTACTCTCTTTCTTCCGAACTCTTTCATTTCTAGTTTGTGTGTGACCTTCATATTTAGTTAGAAGAAAATGGCTGAATTTTCAATGTTAGGTATCTCTAAAAGGTACATTATATTATTTTTAAAACTCTAATTTGTAAAATAAAATTGAGAACAACCTTAGATTTAATTCAATTCTAATTTAATATCTCAGCAATTCTATGCCTTATTTAAGCATCTACTCTAATTATTTTAATACCAAGTTAGATTTTGTTATTCTTTTAATTCAAAGAAGAATTGCTTTTAGTTATACTTGCTTTAATTTGTTAAAAGCTGCTGGGGGAAATATACCAGAATTGGGTTAGCTTTCACAATGGGAATTTATTAGGTTAAAAGTTTACAGTTCTGAGGCTGTATAAATGTCCAAATCAAGGCATCATCAGAGGGGCTGTCTCACCAAAGGTCACCTCCTGATGATCCCGGACTCCTGCCAAATGGCCATGCACAATGGTGGCTTTGCTGGTCTCTGCCTTCTCCAGGCTCACTTTCTCCCTGAGCTCACCTATAGGTGATTGGGTACATGACTGGGTCTTCTCATCTCTCCCGCTCCTCTGGGACTTGTTGCTTCAGCTTTAGGCTGCTCTGCCAGTGGCTTCTCTCTCTTTCCCAGGCTCATTAACATCTTGAGGCTTCTCTCTGTCACTGTAACTTTTTTCCTGTACCTGCAGCTTGGCTAGTCCTTCTTTTATAAAGGACTCCAGTAAGAGAATGAAGACCCACCCTGGGTCCCACAATCTAATCAAAGGCCCTTAACTGAAGTGATCTAATCATAAGTGATTAAATCAAAAGTTCCCTTACCTTGATTTAATCAAACATCTCATCTACAATGGGTTTACAGTCACATGAATGGGTTAACTTTAAGAGTAGGATTTTCTCAGGTCCACAAAAGTCTCAAACCAGCAAAACACTACTGACTAAAAAACTTCAAAAGAATGGAAACACCTGTTTTCACAAATTGATAACATTAACCAATTTAATTTCAATCATTATACACACATGTGTACATATATCTTTACATATGTGTGAGTATGTGTGTGTATATATATATATACTCTATGTCAACATATATACACACACACACATACTTATAGCCTGTCCTCCAGAAAGCATCCACAAAAATCTTTCAAAAATATAAATTGTGTCATTTCATTCTTACTCAGGAAAATTATGTTTTACTAAGAATAAACTTTGAATCATTACCACAGCCAATGTTGTGCTGCCGGATCTGACGGTTTCCTGCCTCCCCCGCCTCAAATTTTGCTGCTCTGCTTTTCACTGGTTCCCTTTATTTCCTGAAATAGATCAAACTCTTTCACCCTTCCATGATCTTTAGGTAAAGCCGCTGTTAACTGAAAAGCTCTTCTCTCCTTTCTGACTCCTACCCCTCCTTTTGGTCTACATTGATGATTAGTTTCTTCATTTTAGTCATAAAAAATTGATATATGTGTGTATATTTATATGTATGTGATAAATATTCATGAATTTATATTGATATATTTTGTGCAAATTTATATTATGTGCAAATGTATATTATGTGCAAATGTATATTTATATGCTTGTTTATGAGGAAAGGAAGCATTTCTATTTTATTTAACAACTTATTACATAGTCATTCATTAAAATAGAGTGGATGGATGAATGAATGAATGAATCTATTACTTATGTATGATATATGGCCATAGCATCTGTTTCTGATCATTGCTATCCTTTGTCCATATAATCAGCCTGAGACCACCAGAAATAAACTTTTTGTCAAATAAAATCAGATTTACTGATCCATTGAAAAGAGAGAGGCCACTCACCACAGAAACCATGCAGCATTTCACAAAAAAAAGGAAGAGAGTTGTCATAGGATTTGTGGAATGGTAGATTTAGATGAAATTTAAATAAAGCAGTATTTTGAATGGCTCATGGTAAAGCAGTACTGTGTGCAAAGGAGACATCATCAGGTCTAAACCACAAATCAGGCACAAGATTCTGTTTCCTAGAAACTACAAAATTAAGATGGGGAATGCTGAGTCCAAAAACCCTTTATTTGAAGCCCTGGACTTGAGTTGGAAATTGAACCTGCTTCCTCATATCAAAGTGAATTACATCTTTAGGCAGGAGTGATATAGTTCAGCTTATGTATATAATTTCAAAGAAATAATTTCAGATAGTCTATGATTTTAGAAACATTTTCTCAGTGAGTAAAAAAAAAATTAGTAGTCACTCAATGAAGGGAGTTATTTTGATACTTCGAAGCTGCAGTCTGTCCTTGGGGAAAAAAGTTTTTTGTGCTGAGTTTCAAACTGCATTTTATTGTTGCTGTTTTTTTTTAAAATCCCAGCCTAACGAATGTCAGGGCAGATTTTTACAGTCCAAGCTATTTGTTCTTTTTTCTTTTCTCACTTCATTTACAGAATGGAATTGTCTTAGATTGACAGTTAACCTTAGTGTCCAATTACCAGCTCTCATGTTCTCTGTTTTGCAATAGCTCCCCTTATAGCTCCTTTCACATCCTGGTTCCTTAGGCTGTAGATCAAGGGGTTGAGCATGGGTGTGATGACAGTGTAAAAAACCGTGATTATCTTGCCCCCAGCCCGGGAAGACTTTGAATGGGGTCTCATGTACGTGAAGATGGTAGTTCCATAGAATAAAGCTACCACTGTCAAATGAGAGGCACAGGTGGTCAGTGCCTTGTGCTTCCCAGAGGCTGACCGCATCCTAAGGATAGATAGAAGGATTCAGGCAAAGGAAACAATGAAGAGGATGAAAGGAATGAACATGATGATGATACTGAAGACAAAAACAGCAAGCTCAGTGAGTGATGTGTCACTGCAAGCTAACCTCAGGACAGAAGGAACTTCACAGAAAAAGTTATTCAGGACATTGGGTCCACAGTATGGCAAACTCAGGGTGAGAATATTGATAATCATGGAACTAAGGAAGCTGCTGAACCAAAAAATGGCTGCCAATTGGACACAGGTGCTTTGGTCCAGGATGACAGTGTAATGAAGAGGATGACAAATGGCTCCATAACTGTCATAAGCCATAACACCAAGGAGAGCACATTCAATCATTCCAAAGGAGAGGGAGAAGTACATCGGAGTAGCGCAGCCAGAGAATACGTTCTTCTTTTCCCCCACCATGTTGGACTGCAATTGTGGGACATTGGTAGATGTATAATAGATGTCCAAGGAGGATAAATTTGTGAGGAAAAAGTACATGGGGGTGTGGAGATGAGGTTCAATCTAGATAATAGTGATAATGATAATATTTCCAGGCCCAGTTGTTAAATAAAAGAACAAAAACATAATAAAAAGAATTAGCTGGATCTTTGACTGGGATGAGAAGCTCAGGAACACAAATTAAGTGACAGTGAAGTTGGTTTTTATCATACTAATTTTTCAGACCACCTTCCTCTCAAAATAGCATCCTTTCCTCTGAAGACAAAATCAAATGCTCTAGACATCACAGTGCTGGAGACACAAATCGCAAGAAAGGAGGAGAAATCTTGGTCTGAGGTTATATTTTAAATATCTCGGTTTTATTACAAATGAAATACTTCTCCTTTGCTTTTGGAGAAAATATTCTCCAGATGAGATAAGACTATGAAACTTAAACACTCAGTAGAGTATATCGGATATTCTTTCCCTTTCTCAAATGGAATGCTCTTTGTTCTGTCAGTAGCCTTTCCAAACCTTATTTATTTTTGAAAGCTTTATGCACACTCCATTTACTTCATAAAAATGTGATTTTCTTTTTGTTCTATATGTAACAACAGAGCAAGTTGATGCCGCACATCATTGGAAAACAGTGGAAGGCATTGCTTCATGTGCTACAGGTCTAGCCTAAAAGAAAGGCAGCCTGTGCTTCTTCTGTGTCATCCTGATGCAACTTTCTTATGCTTTATCCTAAAGAACAACCACGGTGCATAAAAACAACAAAAACTGTCATGGAGCACACTAATGGCAAATTCTTTCAGCTTCACCACTTCCATGTCGATGGATCTTGGGTGCTTTCAATACATACTAGACAAAATGAGGACTCAACCTCATTTTGTGCAGATTTATTTGATAATTAAATGAAATAAATTATACAAAGCATTTGAGACAGTGTCTACACCCATGAAGCAATCCATATAACAGTAGCTATTATTAATATCCCTGAAACATACAGTGACGCTACATTTATCTGGAGTTCATTTCTGTAATAGCACACACTTCAGGAAAATGTTCTTAATAAAAAGGATCCAGACAAGTTTAAGAGATATATTCACTGAGAGCCCTTAGCCCCCACCCTATGCCTCTTTACTCTTAGTGTTTGCATAGTGTTAGTAAGTTTGGCTAATTGGTTCTTCTGCCCCTTCTATTTGAACTTCTAGTTAGTACTAGACTTGATAGGTGTTATGTCCAAGAGCCTTAAATCTTTGGGCTGTCCATGTGCCAGTTGTTACCTGAATCTCAACAGAGTTTCAATACCCACTCTCCAGCTCATTGTACTTAGCCAGGACAATTAACAAGGACATGTTGATGGGCAATGCCCATCCCAAGGAACAGAGAGTCTAAAACTGCAAGCAAGATAGTCCCATCCATTTGCCCCATGGGATCTAAGCCCCATCTCAATTAGAGATGGAGTGGGCAGCACCATTCCAGCATCCTCAGGATTGGGGAATGATCGATGGACTAGTGTAGACTTACTGGTATTCTACTATAGACTTATTGTGATTATAGCAATGGAAGAACTTTTTTCATTGATGTGAAGGCAGTGACCACTAGGGGTTCTGGGGAAAGGGAGAGGGACAAATAGATGTAATACGGGGGCATTTTCAGGACTAGGAAATCGTCCTGAATGACATTGGAAAGACAGATACAAGCCATTTTACATCTTGCCATAATTTACAAAATTGTGCGGGACAGAGTGTAAACTGCAGTGTAAGTTATAATCCAACCTTAGTGGCAATGCTCCAAAATGTGTTCCTCAACTGAAACAAATGTACCACACTAATGAAGGATGCTGTTAATTTGGGAAAGTGTAGAGTGATAGAGAGCGGGGCATATGGGAATCCCCTATATTTTTTTATGTGGCACTAATGTAATCTAAGTATCTTTGAAAAAAATTTAAAAGTACATATAAAAAATAAAAATAAAAATAAAAACAGCAGCTAAGGAGGATATGGAGTAACAAGGAAATGTAGAGGCTGGCATAGTTACAATAGCAAGTAGAAGTTGCCAAAGAGTCATGCTCATTCTCTTTCATTACTTTTTAAATTTTTTTCTTCATTTCTTCCTTTCAAAAATCACTTTATGACAACCTTGTGCATACCAGAAGTTGGATACACACTGCTAAACTAACTGGCATTCTCTATACTCTTGGGGAATTTACATTTCAGTGGAAAGTTGCAATAAAAGGAAACAAATTTATTCTGTAATGAATGAGGAATCTTACACAAGAAGACATTTAAGAAACAAGAAGTTGCAGGTCATGAAAAGACTGTTATGCGAAATACTGTCTTTCAAACAATATTGGGTGACTTATAATAAATTTTAGAGGGTTTTTTATATTTTTATTGATTTCAGGGAGTCTAAAACTAATAATTCTGTGAACTGATTACATTATCTAAATTATGAAATTCAAGGATACGGGAAGGATGTAACAGGAATGAAGAGAGAAAAATCAAGTTAAAGCCCTGTTTTCATCAAGAATAATAAGAAAGTGAATTACAGAGTTTATTAACATTTTTCCCAAAGAACTGTCAGAAAATTCTGTAAACAAATATGTTAGTGAATTTTAGGAGTGATTATAATGATAACAAATGATACACAGAGTGAGTTTCTCAATTGACAAGCATCATGACCCACTATCAGGAGCCACGTAACTAGGGGTGAGGCAGACATGATGAGACGCCTATCAACACCACCTGCCAGCTGAGAGGGTTTATGCTATTCACCTCACTGAACTGTGCCTCATTTACCTCATCTGTAAAATGGAGCAAGAGTAGCACGGACTGGTTAAATGAGATAATACGTGTTAAGCACCAAAAAACAGAGTTAGTTGGAGAGTAAGGGCTCAATAAATATGAACTACTATCGTTATGTTTTTGATTCTCATTGGAACCTTATTAAGTGGGCAGAACAGGAATTATTGATGCTTCTATGAATAGCACAGAGACTACGGCTTCAAGACATTGACTAGACTGAGATGGCTTGAGGAATTACTGAACAAATGTCCAAGAACCTACAAAACATATGTGCATGGTATGCAACTTAAATAATGACTATACGAAAAATAATCGTCTCATTTACATGGCATACATTTATATGTAAAATTGTGTGCATGTCAAGGAACATAAATACCTTGGGACAACTTCTAAACATTGTTACTTTTATTACATTAGTAAATATTCATGGTTTATTGCAATTATGAGAGTTCAGATTAAAATAAAACAGCACAGTCTAATGTCATTTCTGTTTTCTAAAAAATTTATCAAACATTATTTATGATAAACACCAAATATATTAATAAAGTCATGATTTTCTCCTCTTTTTTATTCTGCATTGTTCATTTTTTACTTTTAATTTTTATTCACTTTTTAAAATATATTTTCATTACAGAAGTTGTGAACTTACAAAACAAGCAGGAACATGTGTAGAAATCCCATACAACACCCCTTCACGAACACACCACACTGTTGTGGGACATTTGTTACAGATTATGACATAATATCATCAGACTATTACCACTAACTGTGGTCCTATTTTGAAGAGTTAATCATCTGTCTGGCTTCCTCATAATGCACAGTCACCTCAAAGAACATTTTCCGTCACTTTATGGCTGCAACTCCTGAAAACCAGTTAGAAACCACTCAATTGTACATTTTTTTCTGTATTTAAATCTGTTTTCATTCCTACCAAAACATAAGAATTGCATTTTCTTCATAGGGTGAAGTGGAATTTACTAATTTTTTATTATTTTTTCCCAAAATATCTTTCTCTTGAACCTATAAATTTAACACCCCATATTGATGCAATTTACTGTCTTATATAGGGTCTTGCAAAAACCCTGGATATTTGTAATGATCAATAGATTCTTTATAAGCATACCAATCCAGCAAGCCATCATCTAAGAATCTAAATACCCTCTATTCTACCTCACAAGAAAAAAGCTACTATTCCCAAATACCTTCTTCCAACATGACTGCCCGGAAAACTCCTACTCAAGCTTTTAAATCCTAGTCATGCATGACTTCTTCTTTAAACCTCTCTTAAATTCTTTCTCCTTTCTCAGGTAAACCATTTCAATCCTTTAAATATACTGTCTTAATGCTTATAAATGTGCATATAAGAATAATCATTTGTTCACTAGTCTATCTCTTCAATTGAACTTGGGTTTTAAAGATCCTGCCATGTTTTGTTTGTTTGTTTGTTTCTACATACATAATAAACATTATAAAATGCTGATAATACTAAAATGAACCCTTACTATTTCCTAATCTTGTTGAGTAAGTCTTGTGCTTAGCCTAAGAATGAAT
>JAQZBX010013020.1:0-11226 GCA_029593785.1 Cabassous unicinctus
AAACCATTGACAATGTTTTGTAGCTATGTTTTACTATCTGTATAACAGTAATAACAATGCTACCATCCACACACACAAAAAAAGGTTTTAATATGGGGTGAGGAAAGAGGAAGGAGGTTGGGTATATGAGAGTCTCTCATATTCTGTGTGTGTGAATACTAGAGTTTTTCTGTGACCTAAAACTTCTTTGAAAATTAAGTGAAAAATTGGAAGACACTAAAGAATGAGAGGGGGAAGGTGCCATGGTACAGACTGGACACCCAATAATGCCATGATAAAAGGAAAAAAATAATTTTAAAAAAATTTTTGTTGCTTTTTTTCCCATTTTTTGAATGTCCCAATCCATTAATTATATTTTATTTTTAGTTTCTTTTTCTAAGTTTCCATGTATTTTCTCTCTTTTATTTAAGCTTATCATTATTATTTCATTTTCCTATTAATTGTATTTGGTTATTATATGGGCTTCATCTTCAAGGAAGGTTTAGATCACAGAAGGGTTACAATGGGGGCTGCAGAGGATCATTGGTGGGGTATGTCTGGGATAGGGGATTCATGGGAGGAAGTTCATCTGAATATAAATGAAAGATATATAAAATGGTTCAAATGATCATGGGATGGGGCATGGTCACAGTGGGTAGACAATCCTTCAATAAATGAGGTAATACTGAATTCCCAGCCTGGAGAGCTCTGCCACATTCTCCAAGGCAGAAGAAACAGTCCCCTGAGTGCAGGGGCAGTGTCTGGCAAAAGAGGAGAGTCCACTGATGGGTTCTTGTTATTGAGGACTAGCCTTATGTGTATTTGCTCTTGTAATTGAAACATAGCCTACTGTTACGCGGTGCCTAAGGGTTGCCACCTGAGAGCCTCCTTGTTGCTCAAATGTGGCCTCTCTCTAAGCCAAACTCAGTATATGAATGCATTACCTTCACCCCAGTGTGGGACATGATTCCTGGGGATGAGCCTCCCTGGCAATGAGGGATTAATACCAAGTGCCAACTGGCAATACAACTGGAAAAAGGCCTTGAATAAAAGGGGGAAAAGGTAAAGACAAATGAGTTCATGTTGCTAAGAGACTTCAAAGTGTGTCAGGAGTTCATCCCAGAGGTAATGCTTACGCACACCTCAGTAGGATCTCATAGATCACAAAAGTGGATATCACCCCACACAAAGGGCTCCTGAGGGCTCTGGAGACACCTAGGTCCTATATAACAGGGGATAGCTCCAGAGATTGACACCTTATCAGTGGGATCTACTTTGGAATCTGTGCTCCTGAGAGTGACAGAGTTGGATTCAAAGAAATCCTCCCTGCACATGGTCCCTCAGTCCCTTCTATTCAAACCTATATGTGTTGCTGGAGTTTGTAGGTGTACTTCCAGAGTCTGGAGCTTCTGGCCTGCCCATGTGCCAGCTGTGCCTGGAATCTTGTTGGAGCTGCAATTCCTACTCTACAGCTCATGACGATGATGGACAACGGCCATCCCAGGGAATGGAGAGAGCCTGCAGCTGCATGCAGGATAATCCCGACCACCGTGTCCATGGGATATAAGCCCACTCCCACTTGGAGGTGGAGTGGACATTAACATCCCAGACTCCTCAGGATTGGAGGAAGAGCTACGGACTAGAGTGGAATTAATGGTATTCTGTTGTAGACATATTGTGATTCAAGCAATGGAAGAAATTATAACAGTGAGGTGGAGTTTGTGGCCACTAGATGCTTTTGGGGCAGGGAAGGGAAAAGTAGTTGTAATACAGCGGCTTTCTCAGGACTTGGGAATTATCTTGAGTGACATTATAACAACAGATATAGGCCATTTTACATCAGCATATACCATGCAGAACTGTGTGGGAGGGAGTGTGGTCTACAATGTGAACTATGGTCCATGCTTAGTGGCAAAGCCCCAGGATATGTATAGCCATTGTAGGTGATATGCCACACTAATGAACAATGTTTATGTGAGATGTTATTGGAGGTGTGGGAGGTGGGGAACATGGGAATCCCTGCAATTTTTGTGTAACATTTATTTAATCTAAGCATCTTTTAAAATATGTAAATATATATATGTATAACTCTTATGTAAGCAAAAAAAAAAAAGTATTTCTATCATTGTTAAAGGTCGACATACCGAGAATTAAACAAAGTGAAATTTGAAAAAAAAAATAAAGAAAAGAAAATAAAGAATAGAAAGCTGAGGTTTAATCTGTGCAGAATTGGTTTAAAAGTTGTTTGTAAATCTTTGGAAATGAATGGAAATGCTGAGAGCACATCATGGTGTTTGTAATTAGCAGAGCTATTCTATGGGTATGACAGTGATCAAAAGAGAAAGTATAAGGATATGTCTATTACTAGAAGGAAAGCTAAAAAATGTAGCATGGGCTGTATAATATAGTGAAACCTTATGTGAAATACGAATACGGTTGATATTATATATATAAGATTGTTTTACAAAATATAAATACAAGAGAAAGAAACAGAATATCAGCTATATATGGAAGGAGATGCATAGTGAGATTGAGAATTGGTGAGTTTTGTGGGTTTTTTTTATGATTATTATTACTGGAATAATTAAAATGCTCTGAAAATGAAGTGATGATACTATTGATTTGTACATTTCAGATGGATTTATGCTTTATTAATATGAACCAATATAATGTATTCATTAAAAAAATGAAAACGATAGCACATAAGAGTGGCTTTTTAATAAAAATATATAATGAATATATATATTCATTCAAAGATGTCAAACTGAAGGGACCTGGGTAGCACCAAAGGGAAAATCAGTGCAAATATGACATTTGATTTTATTGTCTTTCCAAATATTTAATTGTAAACAGATATTGAACTCATATCAAAGAGGGAATGAGGATACAAAGGCCAATATGAAATATAGGGTCCCCTGGATGGCCTAAAAGTTGTGTGAGTGTGAACAGAATTTCAAATCAGCAGGGAAGCAAAAAATGTTAGGAAAATAAAAGCAAGAGTGTCCAGTTAAGAGTATGAGTTTCCGTAGATTACATCATCCAGATTTTGGTCAGTAGTTCCTCGCTGGTAATTTTCTATAAATCTTATCTGCAAGTTGGCATGGAAGCTGTCTTATTCTTGAAGGATATTAGCTTGTACTCTATTCTTAATTAATACTCAGACTAAATATTCTAGCACTGAAAGCCTTCCATTTGTTCCATTTCAAGAACAATGCTTTGGGTATTTTACTGTAATTTTAGTTAATCGTACCTGATGTACTTTCTAATGTGCTTTGAAGGCTATCTTTCTCTTTTTTCTGTTGTTGAAAATAAGCTTTTAGGTCAATTCCCAGGTTTTTATTTTTGTTCCAGAGCTAATCCTTAATTTCAGACTCATTTCACATCTGGAGAGGATAAAAATTTTCAAAACCAGCAATTTCCATATTATATACTATTAAAGGAAATCTTTGTGGGAAAAATACAATGATATGGTTTTAAAATTGGACCTACACAAAGAAATGAAGAGCATCAGAAATGGTAAAAACATTGGTTAAAATAGGATAGTTTTTCTTCTTCACTTACATGTAAAGCAATATATTATCACATGATGATAGACTGAGCTAAGTTAAAGATACTTAATATATGCTCTAATTTAGAAACATCAGCTAAATGTCAATAAGAACATTAAATACACAATCAATACAACGAAGGTTGACACAGAGGAGATAGAGATAAAGAAATAGATGAAAAAAGGGGACACACACAGAAAAACAGTACAATATATTTAATGCTTAAACACATCAATAGTTACAATTAATTTAAATAGTAAAGCACCACAATTAAAAGGCAGAGAATCTGTGATAGGATTAAAGAGCAAGCTCTGAGTCTACTTTTTAAAAAGTGTACTGTTTAGATTAATAACAGAAAATGCAGACTTTGCACCCTATGATAATATCACTCTTAGAATTAGCAGAAGTAGTAGTGCAGATTTAAATGAGTAACGATGGCACCGATTTACAAAACTGAAACTTGTAATATTTTAGAGTTTTTTGAGAAAAATATATTTTGGAATTTTTTTGTCTAATATGGCAAACTATTTGTCAAGCTTTAGAATGTTCTGTTTCTAACTCAAGGTTTTCTATATTGATTATAAGCTCTAACATATGAGACACATAAAAACACCCTATATAAATATATAATTACATCATTTCATCATCTTTTTATATTTATAGGTATGTTGAGAAATATCATAAAGTGGAAATAGGAAATGTTTACCTCACTTTTGTTTTCCAGTATGGAGAACTGAAAACCTGTCAAAAGTTTTCATCCTAAACTTTCTAAACTTAACACTGATTTACAAATTTGTAAATATTTTTACATTGAGCAAAAGTAATTCTTTCCTAAAACACTTTACTATAACTTGTGATGCCAGGATGGTAATATTCAAAGAACTTCTCAGATTTTCCATATGTATTTCTTTTTAGGTTCCTCAAGTAGTGGTCAGTAAAATTCATTATGGCCCAGTAAGTACACTCTTTTTCCTAGACCCCCTTGGCATGTACTATATATGTGTTATCATGTATTTTATATCTTTCTGTCTTTCAATATATATATATTTTTATTTTTTTTATTAGAAGTGATGTTTGTTTACAGAAGAATCATATATAAAATACATAATTCCCATATACCAGTCCACCACAAACATCTTCCATTAGTGTGGAACAATTTTTACAATTGATGATGGCACTTTTTTGTAATTGTGCTATTTTTAACGCTAATTACCTTTGTCATTGATGAAAGACTACAATAGTATTATTTACTATTGTCCATAGTTTACATTAGGTGTATTTATTCTCATATACCACCCTCTCCTAATAACTTGTATTAGTGTCATGCATTTGCTATAATTCATGATAGAACATTCTTAGTATACTTTTACTATTAACTATAGTACGTCATCTATAATAGAATTCACTGTTATACAATCTTTTGTTTTCTCTTTTAATTTTTATTCTAGTAACATATGAGTTAACATTTATCCTTTTAATCGTGTTCAACTCTATAATTAAATGCTGTTAATTACACTCACAGTAAAGTGCTACCATCACTGCCATCCATTTCCAAACCTTTACAATCAACCTAAATAGAAATTCTGTACAACTTAAGCACCAATTCCTCATTGCCTAACACCAGTGTATCTTCTGTTAAAGAATATTCTAGATTCTAATGCTGTGAAATTGATTGTTATGATTAATTCATATCACTGAGATCATCTAATATTTATCTTTTTGTGTCTGGCTTATTTCACTTAACAAAATATCCTCAAGGCTCACCTATGTTGTGACATGAATCAAGACTTCATCCTTTTTTTATGGCTGAATAATATTCAATTCTATGAATACTATCATATTTTTTATCCATTCATTGAGTTATTGACACTTTTTTCCATCGTTGGATAATGGTAAATAATGCCTCTATGAACTTTGGGGTGCAAATATCCATTCAAGTCTCTGCTCTCAATTCTTCTGGATATATACCTAGTAGTAAGGTTCCTGGCTCATATGGTTACTCTATACTTAGCTTCCTGAGGAAGTGCCAAACTCTCTTCCACAGAAGTTGCATCATTTCATATTCCCAACAGAAATGAATGAATATTACTATTTCTTCAAATCCTTTCCAATATTTGAATGTTTATGTTTTATTTTTTAATGAAAGTCATTCTAGTGGGTGTGAAATGATATTTCATTGAGGTTTTGATTTGTATTTCCTAATAGTAGTAATGTTAAACATCTTTTCATATGCTTTTAGCCATTTTAATATTCTATTTGGAGAATGTCTATTCAAGTATTTATCCACATTTTTACTGGAGAGAACACAAGCTACTGAAGAGTACTGTGTATAGAAGAATACTTGTGGGTGAGGAGCAAGAAACCACAGGAGTACTGTGGTGAATTGCTGAAAACAATCAAACCAGTTACAATTAGGTAGATTCCGTAAGTGCAAATTTGACTTTTCTGAAGTGACCCATTTCTATGGATTGACACCCTCCAGCTCTCTGCACGAGGAAACCCTAATGGGAAAGAAAGAAAAAGCAGAAAATCCTCATAATTTCTTTCAAAATATTGGTGAACAGAACTAGCATAAGACAGGAAGCTCCAAGATGTGAAAGTGTAAGTAAAATTGGAACACTTGAGTAAGGGAGAGAATTTAAGCAACTCATAGGAACTGGTGGAAAATAGCACACACACACACAGAACAGAACAGATAATGATTCCCAGAGAAAGAACAGAGGAAATGAAGCTCTCTCCTGGGGGTGAAACAATTACACAGCAATTGAAATATTAATAATTGTACTGCATATCCAGGGCAAGAATAAGATGAAGAAGAGCTGAGAAAACCTGATAAGTTAAATGCAGATTATTTTAAATGTCTAGAATAAGTTGGACAAACCATCAGAGAGGAACCTTAACATGAAGCCAATCAACAATAAAACTCCAAACAGGAGGGAGAAACTGACCTTCAGAATTAACTCTTCAAGATAATCATATGCCTAGACATCAGCAAAAAATTACATCATACTAATAAAGAGAAAGATAAGGCTCATTAAAATGAAAAAAAAAAATCATACATGACGTGTAATTTGGAACAACTAATGAAAGAAGTTCAAACAAATCACCTAAATCAATTTAAGGAGAAGGAGGAAAATATGGATACAGTGCAAAAGGAGATTAAGAAGACAATGTGTGAGCATAAATAAGAATTTGAAAGAAGAAAGGAAAACATAACAAAAATGATGGGAATGAAAGCATAATAGTGAAGATTTAAAATAAACTAGAGGCATGAAACAGCATATGTGAACAGGTAGAAGAAGGAATGTGTTAATTAGAAAAAGGACAATTAAAATCAAACAAAAGTACAAAGAGAGAAAGGAATAGAAAAATTGAGCAATGTCTCAAGGATTTGAGTTACAGTAGAAAGCACACAAACATACATGTCATAGTTTCCCAGATGGAGAAAGGAAGGGAAAAGGTGCAGAAAAAATATTTGAGGAAAAATGGCCAAAATCTTCCTAATTCTGATGAAAGATATAAATATTCATGACCCAAAAGCACAACATACTCCAAAGAGAATAAATCCTATTGGATCTGCCCTGAGAAACATACTATTTATAATATTAAATGCAAAAGATAAAGAGTGTATTGGGAAAGCTGCAAAGGAATAGCCATTCTTCACCTACAAGGAATCTTCAATGAGATTAACTGCCAATTTTTCATTAGAAAACATGGAGATGGGAATACAGTGGTAAGATATATTTGAGGATCGAAAAGGAGCAAATTAAAACTCCAGAAGAGACACAGAATTTGGAAAAACAAAAAATATTCAAACAATCAATTCAAGGAGATAAAAGAAAATAAGCCTAAAAAGACAAAGGATATTAAGAAAACACTTTGTGAGCAGAAAGAAGAATTTTAAAATAAAAAGAAACATAACAGAAATGTTCAGAATGAAAGAAACAATAGAAGAGATTAAAATACACTAGAGACAAACAACAACAGATTTGAATGGGCAGAAGAAGGAATGAGTAAGCTAGAAGAAACAACAGCTTAAATCTTAGGGATATAAGAACAGATAGAAAAAGAGTGGGAAAAATTGAGTAGGGCTTCACGGATTTGAATGCCAACACAACACACACAAACATAAGTGTCATGAGTCCTACAGGAAGAAGAGAAGGGAAAAGGGGCAGAAAGACTATTTGAGGAATTAATGGCTGAAAAATTCCAAACTCTTATGAATGACATAAATATACATATTCAAGAAGGGCAATGTATCCAAACAGAAAATAATCCTACTAGATATCTCCCAAAACACATACTATCAGAGTATCAAATGTCTAGATAACAGGAGAATCCTGAAAGCAGCAAGAGAAAAGTGATTCATCCCACACAAGGGAAATGCATCAAGGCTGATGTTGCATCAGAAAACATGGAGGAGAGAACGCGGTGATAGGATATATTTAATATACTGAAATAGAAAAAAACTGCAATTCTATTTTTTTTACTCTGATAATATTGTCATTTAACTTCTCTAATAAAATACCCAAAATGAGATATTTCACTTCCATTAGAATGGCTATTATTAGAAAAAATATTACAAGTGTTGGAGAGATTGTAGACAAGTTTTGGAACACTCATTCATTGCTGGTGGAGTTGTAAAGTTGTACAATCACTGTTGAAGATAGTTGGACAGTCCCTCAGGAAGGTAAATAAAGAACTACCATATGTCCCAACAATCTCATTAAAAGGCATATACACAGAAGATTTGAAAGCAGGTACTCAGACATTTATTTGTATATTGATGTTCATCACTGCATTTTTCACTGTTGCCAAAGATAGAAGCAACCCAAATGTCCATAAACCAATGAATGGATAAACAGAATGTGATATATACATATGATTGAATTTTATTCAGCTGTAAAAAGGAATTGGAGTCCTGATGCATGCAGCAATATGGATGAACCTTGAAACATTATGCCAAGTGAAATTGCCAGATGGTAAAGGAGAAATATTGTATGATCTCACTGATGTTAACTAATTAAAATAAAAAAACTCATAGAGATAGAACATTGGTTATAAAGGGATAGACTGGTGTTAGAGAATGGTGACATGATGCTTAATTTGGAAATGGATAGTGATGATGGTTGCACTCTACAGTGAGTATAATTAGCACTGAATTAGGTTTGTGAATGTGGTTAAAAGAGGAAGTTTTGGGGCATGTGTGCTACTAGAATGAAAGATAGATGGTAAAACATGGGACTATATAACAGTGAATCCTGTTGTGGTCAATAGACTAGAGTTACTAGTGCAAGTATAAGAATGGTGTTTCATGAATAATATCAAATGTATGACACAATTACAAGTTGGTAATAGATTAGTATTGGGAAATTATATCTAATATAAACTATGGACTATAACTAACCATACTATTTTAATATTCTTTCTCAAATTATGACAAAGTCACCACACTTACACAATGTGTCAAAAATAGGGAGGTGTATGGGAATGTTGTATTTATTTCAAGATTTATCTGTAAACCTACGATTTCTCTAATAATAAAAACCAATAATTATTAAAAATAAATATTATGCTAAATGAAAAGAACAGAGAAATATATTACATATTGTAATCTTCCATTTATATAAAATGTAAATATAAATAAACCTATAGAGACAAATTGATTAGTGGTTATGTAGGGCTAGGGAAAGATAAGTTGAGAGGTGACTGCTAAACTGTATAGGGTTTTCTATGGGGAGTAATGAAAATTTTCTAAAACTGATTTTGGTGATGAATGCACAAGTCTGTGCTTATACTAAATGCCATTGATTGTACACTCTGGATGGATTGTATGGTATGTGAATATATGTCAGTCAAACTCCCTTAAAAATGGTATCTTGGTTCAAATTATGGATTGGCAGGTTATTCTTTATTTTAAAGTGTAAGATTTTATTAAGGCATTTGATAAATACAAAATATATATATGTGAAAGGCAATAGCATTCATGTGTACTGCTATAATCTAGAGAATGGAAGACAATCCTTTCAAACACAAACAAAAATACAACACTCCTGGAAGAGGTAGTAGAAACCTATAAGTCGTCAATATATGAGAATAATAATAGTTAAAGTGTATGGAGGACTCTATGATGAATTCCCTGACTTCTGCTCATATAGATTATTGCATCATTTAACAACTGCAGCATAACAAATATCCCAGGGTGGGAGAGGCAGGGGTGGGGCATATGGGAATCCTCTCTCTCTATATAAATATATTTATTTTTTTATTTTTCAAAAGATAATTAGATTACATAAATGTTACACAAAAAAATATAGGGATTCCCATATGCCACACTTCCCACCCCTCCCACAACCTCCTACGTATACATCCTTCCTTAGTGTAGCACAGTCATTGCAATTGATTAACAGATCCTGGAGCTTTGCCATTAAGCATGGACTGTAGTTAACATTGTAGTCTACACTTTTCCACCCAGTTCTTCGTATTATGTGATGATATAAAATGGCCTATATCTGTCATTGCAATGTCATTCAGGAAAATTCTCAAGTCCCAAAAAAGCCCCAGTATTACAACTGTTTTTCCCTCTCCTGCCTCCAGAGCCTGCAGTGGCCACTGGCTCCACATCAGTGTTGTCATTTCTTACACTGGTAGAATCACAATATGTCTATAGTAGAATACCAGGAAGTCCACTCTAGTCCATAGCTCTTCCCACAATCCTGAGGATTCTGGGATGGTGATGTCCACTCCACCTCCAATTGTAAGGGGGCCTATATCCCACGGGGAAGATGGATGGAACTGTCATGCCTGCAGCTGCAGCCTCTCTCCATTCTCTGGGATGGCCGTTGTCCATCATCATCTCCCCGCCAGTTGTCCTGGGTGAGTCTAATGAGATGTAGAATAGGTGTTGCAGCTCCACTGAGTTTCTGGGCCCAGCTGGCACTTGGAAAGCCCAAAGACTAGAGTCTTGGGATGTACACCTTCAAACTCCAGCACCAAGTATAGGTTTAAATAGAAGGGACAGATAAGCCATGTGCAGGGAATATATAATTGAGTCCAACTCTGTCACTCCCAGGAACACAAACTCCAAAGTAGGGCCCACTGGGAAGGCACCAAACTCTGGAGCCATTCGCCCTGACCATGGACCTGGGTATCTCCAGAGCCCTCAGGAGCCCCACTATATGGGGTAGTATCCACTTTGGAAGTCTATGAAATCTTGCTGAGATGTGTTAAAGTGTTACCTCTGGGATGACCTCCTGACTCACTTTGAAGTCTCTTAGCCATATACACTCATTTTCTTTACCTTTTCGCCATTTTATTTAAGATCTTTTTCCAATTGCATTGCTAGTTGGTACTTGGTAGCAATCCCTTGGTGCCAGGGAGGCTCATCCCCAGGAGTCATGCCCCACGCTGGGGGGATGGTAGTGCATTCATATGCTGAATTTGGCTTAGAGGGAGGCCACGTTTTAGCAACAAGGAGGCTCTCAGGATGCAACCATAGACACCCCATAATAATAGGCTAAGTTTCAATTTCAAGAGCAAAGACTCATAAGCCTAATCATCAATATCAAGGGCCCATCAGTGGATCATCCTTTCGCCTGCCACTGCCCCTGCACTTGGGGGACTGTTGCTGCTCCATTAGAGAATATGGCTCGCTCTCTAGGATGGGAATTCAGTAATCTCTCTTTTATTGTGTGGGTCT